>OY998142.1:17377693-17480193 GCA_963921925.1 Sphagnum tenellum | reverse complement strand
GAAAGCTCCGCAAAGCTCGCAGCGAGATGGCGATGACGGCAGGAGCGAGCGTGCGAGCGAGCTGCTCCCCTTGGTCCCCCGCGCGCTCGCTGCTGCTCCGGCACCCGCGCTCGGGGCGGGAACCCGAGCCCGGGCGCCCATTTGAACAGGCGCGGTCACCCGTGTGATTGAGAACACATGCTTCTCGTGCTCGCTCGATAAAGAACACGTTCACTAACAAATAGTTTAACTGATGGTGACGAGGGAACAGGGAACTCTCATTAAGAACAGGTAGGATTACGATGGGAACGGACGACCCGCGGCGGCTGTCGACAGGAAGTAGACGGCGATGGCGGAGTTTTGCTTTGGTCGCTGTTCAAGTTGCTCCGCGTTTTCGTCGTCGTCGTCGTTTTTTATTTTCCTCTTTCTTTCTGGTGTTCTTGCATTGACCGAAGCGCGAGACATGTGAGGAATTCGAGAAGGTCTTTGAAGAAAGAATGGAGGAAAATGGACGAGAATCGAGGAAGAAGAGATATGAGCGAGAAAGCAAGCGGAGGAGCAGGTAATAATATTTTGTCTTTTGTCTCCGAGTTTGTTGGTTTTGAAGTAAAAGATCTTCAACAATAATGTCGCAGGAAGAACTTCATCTGCTTCCCCGATTTGAAACAAAGATACACACATGAAAAAAGACTTTGAGAATATCTAAGCATAACCGTAGCTTTGTGTTCTTACTCGGACTACACTTCCTGGCTTGATTCCATTGTCTATTTGCTTTGATGTCAATTCCTTTCAGCATCGAATCAGCATGGTTCAAATCTTGTGACAAACACTCCATGTAGCAAATTGATAACAAAGTCAGGAGGACACTTCAAAGACTATGACCTTCTTTGTAGTTTTAGTATTCTTATGGCATTATGACATTCTTTGTTGTTTCGTATTCTTATGCGGATGATTGTTGGTTTGATTCCATTGTCTATTTGCTTGGATTTCAATTCATTTGAGCATCCTAATCAACATGGTTTGAAGCTTGTGACAAATCTCCATATGAGTAGAAAATCAAGAGGACAACATGAAGACCTTTGTAGCTTTGTATTCTTATGACATTCTTTGTTGTTTTGTATTCTTATGCGGAATGCTTGTTGGTTTGATTCCATTGTCTTATTTGCTTGGATTTCAATTCATTTGAGCATCCTAATCAACATGGTTTGAAGCTTGTGACAAATCTCCATATGAGTAGAAAATCAAGAGGACAACATGAAGACCTTTGTAGCTTTGTATTCTTATGACATTCTTTGTTGTTTTGTATTCTTATGCGGAATGCTTGTTGGTTTGATTCCATTGTCTTATTTGCTTGGATTTCAATTCATTTGAGCATCCAATCAACATGGTTTGAAGCTTGTGACAAATGTCCATATGAGTAGCAAATCAAGGGGACAACATGAAGACCTTTTGTAGCTTTGTATTCTTATGACATTCCTTGAAGCTTTGTATTTTCATGACATTCTTTGTAGTTTTGTGTTCTTACATGGACTTTTTTGGTGGGGTTTGTCAACATTTTTTTTCATCAAAAACCAACTATGTGTTAAGTAATGCAAAAATGATATTTAATGAATGAATTTTTAGTATAAAATGAAGGGATGATTTTTTTTTTTTCATTTAATTATTTGTTGGGTGGGTCAAAAGTGAATTCCACAAAATCTTTAAATGTAAGGAAATACAAAATTTATCACATTTTTAAATGCATCACAAAGTCTTTCGGGTGAAGAAAACTTATGTGATCGCTTTGGTTAGTATTATAAGAGGACAAATGAATTAAAAATTGAAACATGTCACCAAAAAAAAAAAAAACTTGAAACTCAAATGATCAACAACAAAATTAATTTTGAAAAGTTTAAACCACATTCAAAGTTCAAACTAGTTTCAAAGCTTTGAACCAATATCAAGCTTTTATTTCTTATAATGCAAGTAGTAAAATAAAATGAAGGGATGTATAGATATTTTGGAAATATTGTAATCATTTGACAAAGTTGGGTCAAGTTGTGAAAATAAGTTCATTCATCCTATTAACCTACCACATTTGAAAAAATGTGCAATTTTTTTTTCACATTTTCACCTATAAACATGAAATATTGCGCAATGCATAGTGAGGACTAATTTAATATGTTATCATATGAACTAATCATTATGAACATTCAATCAAAGATTATCATATTTTTGTACTAGTCTTTTTGGAGGCCTTTATATTTTGTGCATATTCATAGGTCCAATTTCATGTTTTTTATAACTTGAGCTTCATCCAATTTATTATTCACATGTTATTATATTATTACAAACATGAAATTGTTTAAATAATTGTTTATAATTTCAATTTTTTCTCTTATGAAATATATATATATATTTCACAATTATGGGGGAATGAAGACCACTTACTTATTCATGTCAAGTCTTGTCATGCAAACACATTTCCAATACTTGAATAATCAAATTTGAGGAAACATAAAACATTAAAAAATTCAAGTGACATTCAAATTTTTGTATGCTATTTTTTGGCACCAACAAGTTTTTAAAGTGTTTATGTAACAAATAATATTTTATTAATAGAAACATAATCATTTGTCAATGGCAAGTTGGATGTAGTTGTGTGAAATTGATTTTGGACCTATAACTATGCATGCACACAATGTACATGAAATAAATATGATTATTTTCTATTGACCAATCATATTGATTAACTAATGTGTAGCATATTAACTAATTTTTCAAATAACTTGCACATGGTTTTGAATGTGGTAGACATTTGTAAAGGCTCACATATTCAATGCAAGTGGACTTGTTATAACAAAAGAGGAACCCACATCAAGAAAAAATTACCAAGATTTATGTTTTGATTCAATGGTTTCAACATGTTTATATTGAAAGGTTGTCGCTATTGCCACAAGGTGGGGTCTTGGTGATTTTAGACATAAAAGGAATTGGAAACCTCACCATTGTTCATTGATTGTGTTTAGGCCTTTTTGCAAAACATAGAAAAGGGCTTTCTAAGACATGGGTAGATTTCCAACTTTGTCAATCCCACCACACCCTTGAAACCAAATCATCTTCTTTTCCCAAAATTCCAATTCAAAACCCTCTTTTCAACACATTAGACTACAAGTTTGATTTCCATTTTCCAAAAACATGATGATGGTTCACATGCATTTTTGGACTGTCAAGTACTTACTACAAGACATTAGATTTCCATTGGGGTTTAGGTTTTAACTCTTTGTGTTTGTGGGTGGAGTTTATCTCAAGTTGTAAGCATGCTTTTATGCATGTGATAATGTCAGAGCGCTAATCTAGTAGCACCCAACACAATATTTGTTACAGATTTGATGACTCGCACCAAAGATAATATTTAACAAGTTGGTGCTCATGTGTGAATTTGCTTCCTTTCTTCCCAAAAAATTGCTCGCCCTGACACTCTCTTTATCTGTTCTCCAGCTTATGGCAAATTGTTTCTCATGTAGAATAACATGGAAGAAACCTCATAATTTGAGAATCTGAAAAAAATTATCTAGTGAAGAAACTCCAATCTATCTTTACACAGAAGACTAATACTATCCTGAGTCTTGCAGATACAATTCCACTCACATCCGGAGTTTGTAGTGATGTAGAAAGGTACAATTTTTCCAACTATCATGTCTGTAAGAGGCCCATATGATGCACAATTTAATTAATTTTACAATGCTGATTGGCTCTGATTCCATCACAAGCAGAAGCTTGCTTTTTTTTTTTCCTTGCAGATTAAATGTATTATTTCAAGCATTAAAATCAGTTCAATCTCATGATTTCTTCACATTTTGAGAAGTCTGTGTTCGCAAATTTGGTGGAATCCCTCTCTTCATTTTTATACCCCCACAACGTCTACACTGCAATCCACACACACACGAGCAGTAATGGTTTGTTAGAAACTACCGCATGCTTTCCTTTCTGTGATCAACAACTAGGTACTCTTTGGTTTGTATGATTGAAAAGAAGTGCAGCACTAGAACATAGAACAGTGACGACTCACTCTTGACTTATGCCACACACACTTACTTGCATAGCAATTTGCCTTTGACAATGGAAGCATGAACATTCACAAAAGAAAAAAAATCTAACCTTTTTCAGGCACGAGCCAAAACAGAGAGGGCAAGGATCCATGCGCCGCAATTTGCCTTCCCAGATAAGCTTGCCTTGGCCTTCACAGACATGACATTGTTGCACTCCATACCCATCACACTTGGTGCACACCTTCTGACAGAAATGTTGCTAAAACTCTGTTAGAAATAGTTCACAATAGAGACACTTCCTGGGAACAGTCATGCCCACAAATCCTTCATCACCACAAATCATTGAATTATGTGTAGTTGCAGGATTGAAAGTCTTGTGAACAATTGGAGATTGGAATTGGAGATGAAGCTTGTGTGTGTATGAGCATTTGTGGATCATGGAAGAGAAGAAACCAAAGACAATATTGCCAAAGGTAACCTTTGATCTCAGAATGCACAGAATGGCACAAAGAGCAAAACCCTAACTCCCCTCTTTTAGTAGTGCAATCAAGAGTTTATTGATCACCAGAAGAACTTTTTTGTTTACCTGTGGAGTGCTTGGCCGAAGTCCATTTCGTAATGCAGCAGTTGTAAGCCCTAGAACAGCTACCGTCACTGCTGCTGTTACAACACCCAAAGGTCCTGCACCTACTACCAACAGCCAAACACACAATGAATGCCTAAAACTCTCTCTATTCAGATGTTTGCACAGGAAGTAAAAAGTTCCATTTGCTAATACTGCTTCAAAACCCACTTTGTTCAGCATCATGATGATGGCAAATTTTGTTACCAACAAAATAACAGATCTTGTGCACACACATATACACATATCAAGAAAAAAATGGAAAATACAAAATGAGCTTTACAGAAGTTCTATAGAGAAAGATACCTCTAATTCTAATTGCGTTGGTTAATGGCCCTCCAACTGCTCCTATGGTGCGTGTAAAAGCTTGACCTCCTACGGCTGTGAAGCTTTGAGATATTGACATTGACGGTGGTCTTGCTCTTGCACTCCTCTTTGCATACACATTAAACCCTAAATCTGTGGCAAGCAGAAGAAGTATTCACAGTCAAGAAAGGAATGACAAAACCCTCTCACAAACAGAAGGAAGAATTGTTTTCTTCAGGGAAGATTTGGAGTTCAAAAGTGGAAAGAATTCAGCTCTTGACAAAAAATCATGTATAACACATGAAAAGCTCAATCAGGTTGTTGTATCACAATCTGGCCAAGAAAACCCTCTACTTGAAGTTCAAAAAAGAGTGCTGCTTCTTGATGGCAGAGATCAGAGAAATGCTCATGAAATGAATGCAGGCTATCATCATCCCACGAAAGAATCCAAAAAGCTTCAGTTTGTTGTCACAAACCTGAAAGATTTGCAGCACTAGCATGATGATCACCAGAGGCGGCAGCCACTGGATCTTGAGGTGTGGGAGCAACATCATCTTTCTTCTCATCACTCAATTGATCTGCACTTGACGATTGATCTTGCCTACCATCATCACCTTCTTCTTCATCATCATCATTAGGTGTGGGTGTTATGGTGGTCTGCACCATGAGGAAACTTGTGTCAGCTCGGGATGCTACAGAGCTGCTTCTGCTTTGAATGGCAGCATCACTTGCAGTCTTCAAAAACTGTTGTGATTTCCGATCAACTGACTTAAAGCTCTCAACCAGAGGTGAGTACAAAGCTCTGCAAGAAAAACCCAAAAGTACCACAGATTGTTTTACAGCTCTGATTGGAAAATTGAGAAGAACCATCCTTCAGCCCTAATCCCTCACTTCCTTGGAGCTAACAAAGATGTGAAATTTGTCTCTGAGCAACAATTTTTGTTGGGAGGAATTCAGCTAACAAATAATTCCTTCATTGAATCACCAAACACACAAACAAAAAGAGATCATTATAAACCTTGCGGGAGATGGGAAAGTTGCAAGCTGGGGAAAGTCGAAGGAGAGATAAACCATGTGTACCTACCTCATCTCTAGTTTTCTAGAATCACGAGTTTTTTGTTGTTGTTGTTGTTGTCCTCCTCCTTTGGACTGCAATTTAACCACCTTTCTAAAGCTCTCCTGCAAGTCTCCAGTCACAAGCAGCTGTGTGGATGATCCTAGCAGAGCTTTGTGACAGGCATACTGAACTGATGATGATGATGATGGTGCAGCTGCTGAGAATTCATTGCTACTACTACTGCTTCTACTTCCGGGAATTGATACTAGACTCAAAGAACTGCAGCAACTGTTCCTACATCCTTGCACATCCCACCACACGGTGCAGGCTGCCATAGCATGGATTCACCAAATAAAAACTCTTCAAAATCAGCTCTTCTTCCTCAAGATGAATCAAAGACCCCGCACCCCCCAGACCCCCCAAAAAAACAAACAAAACAAAACAAAACCAAAAAACAAAAAAAGAGACAAAAACAAAAATCAAATGGAGAAATCGAGAGAAGAGAGCAAATTGCTCAAAACCCAAAACTTTTTCACTAGAAAAAAAATTCAACCAAATTGGAGAAATCAAGAGAAGAAACCAAATTACCCAAAGCCCAAAACGTTTTCTCGAGATTTCACAAGAAGAAGCCGAAGAAGAAGCAGAAGAAAAGATGAGAATGAAGAAGGAAGATCAAGAACAAGAAGATGGGTGCTGCTGGTTCTGCAAGGAAACAAAGAGGGGGACGTTCTTATCACAGATTATGA
Organism: Sphagnum tenellum; assembly: GCA_963921925.1. Taxonomy (NCBI): domain Eukaryota; kingdom Viridiplantae; phylum Streptophyta; class Sphagnopsida; order Sphagnales; family Sphagnaceae; genus Sphagnum; species Sphagnum tenellum. The sequence goes on along the minus strand of OY998142.1, from coordinate 17,473,452 downwards.
TGGACCAACTGGACACTAGAAAATCGGATGGATACTTCTTCCAGTGTGGGTACAACCGTTAAGACTAGACGACAAAAGACAAGAAAGCTGGCTGGATGGCTCTATCTTACAGCAAGCAGATAAAAGTACCTATAGATTCTCTCACAGATGTGTAAGCTAGCAATGAGACACAACAGAGCTTGTTTTGCACATTTGTGGGGATGAAAAAGTAGTTGCAAAGAAAGAAAGCAAGCAAGCAAGAAAGAAAGTACCCCCCAAAGCAAAACACAAAACACAGCCCTCTAGACAACTACTGAAGCAGCTCTTATGGGTCCCTCCCTCTATCTCTACCCCAAAAAAAAATTCGAAATTTTCTTGGAGAAAGATCTCCATTCCATCCAATCGATGTGATCGAGAATTCGCGCACTACCACTCACTAAAATCCTCAATCTTGCGCGAAGCTTCCATTCGAGCTTCTTCCCACCTCCTTGACCCGCCGCACTCGTCGATAGTCTTCCTCTCCTTCGGCGGCGGCTCTGGAGTTCCAGCCACCCAACCACCGCCCCCCCTCCCCAAGACTATCTTTAAAAGGCCATTTTTGTGGTCTTTTATTTAGTTGCTTTGCTTTCTCTCCATTCCAAAGACCATTTTAACCCTAGTTTATCTAGAGTCAGCTTCCACATTAACAACACCAATAATTCTTGCCATTTTACATTCAAAAGGATCTTAAGGCAAAAGAAGAATTATGAAAACTAAAATATTTCACCATGCAATAATATAATCTTCAAAAAAAATCCTCTAAAACAAAAAAAATCCTTCCATAAGCATCCGACCAAAAGTGCCCGATATTATTATAACTCTAGTATAACTAATCTCAAGTTTCAACACAAGCCAAAATATCATCTTTTAAAAATCCTCATAATATAAAAATAGACCTATTATTATTATTACCTAGGGGCCTATAAAAATCCCTTAAGCTACTATACTCTATAATGAATCTAAACACAACATGCTTCCCTCGGTAGGCAAGGGCCAATAATAAATCCATTCACATTTTTAAGCACTTAAAATTACTAAAATCTCTTTTTTTCATGATCTACACATGTCTACTACTATGATATTATTATAGTGGTGAAATAACTCAAATAATCATGACGTGCAATAATTATGAATGATTTTGTTGTTTACATGGTATTCATCTTTTTAATTATTTAAAAAAATCCATTAAATTCTTTTTGGGAATTCTTTTTTTTTTTGGTTTACATGGTGTTCATTTATTGGCTTTCAAATAGGGTAGTTAGTATTTAGGTCACAATAGCATGGTTGTTACTATTTATTATTCCTCTTCTTGTTGGTAGAAATGCTCACATGGAAACTAGCCTTAATAAGCATGTTTTTATTAAAGCATATATAATGAATGTGCTCTCCAAATGCCTTGGGAAGTTTTCTCATAGTGCTTTGAAGTTTGTGGGATTAAAATAGGTACTACTTCAAGATTTAAGACTTAAGTACTTAAGATTTTACTAAGGGAGGGACTTAAGAAATAAGTATTTACATTCCCATTTTGAGGGTGTTGAGATTATGAAAATAATGGGGCAAGTGCTTTAGTGGAGGAGCTTGAGACATAGATAAATAACATTGTATTTTAAATCTCTAAAATAACAATAGAAAATTTTATATTGTAAAATTTACATATTTTATTCAAATATAATTAATTGCAAATTTCAGAATTTTTTCAATTGGACAAAGTGATTTTATAATTATTCTGAAATTTCAAACACATTAAGAGAAAATGGTTGGATTACATGGATTAGGTGTTTGGAAAATGCTAATATTTAAATAATAAAAATAATAATGAACTGAAAAATCATAGAAATATGTCATTACTAGGCTAACTACCCTAATTTGCAAACGGTGTAATTCCTTGTTCATGAAATGGCAAGCATGCATGATCCTCCTCTTACCCCCCTCCCAAATGGTTGGGATTAGTTAAGGATTCTCTAACTTTTCCTTCACATGCAACAAGGAAGGAGTATTGGTTGTTTGAGAATTGTGATTCGGTTACTACCTACATAAGTAAAAGGTTTGCATGTGCAAGAAAATGTTGGCAACCATGATTCCCGTACCCAAGAAGAAGATATGGTTTGGGAAATGACATTGTGAAAAGATTCATCTTTGTTGATGAGAATGGACAATTTCATGAGTGGTTCACACAATTTGTGCTTAACTTGTGGTGTCAAGTTGTGCTCACATATGTATTGTGGGGGGGGGGGGGAGCTTGCTTATAAGGTAGTCCCATTAGTCCCATTGGTGTACACAACAAGCTCGTAGTAATAATAAATGTATACATTTTGAAATGTGTTTTAATTGGCCTTATGATCGCATCATATTGCACTTGTCAATCTTTTATTTGAGATTGCCTATTTTGGGTGGCACTTGCTTGTCACATGTTGAGGTTTAGAAAAAAAAAAAAAAAGTATGGTGAATGGTTTGATGTGGAGTGATTTTTCTTTGCCCTAGTTGCTAGTTGGTTTTTTTTCTTGGTGAATTTTTGTTTTAAACTGGATTTTGATGTAATTTTTATTTTTTTGGGGGATTCGTTTGTTTCTATGGAATGAATAAAGGCCTCATTTGCCTTCTTTTCTTTGTGGCTCTATGGAAAATCAAAATTATTGAAACATTTGTGTTCAAGTTTGGGCCAACGGTTAGCATTTTAGTCAAAGTCCCTTCTTCGAGGTAAAAAATTAAAAAAACCTCCAAGTTGTATTCTAACAAAGGACCCCCCCAAGTAGTCTGTTTGTGGTCTTGACTAATACTACCGTCCCCAATCTTTTTTTTGGAGAAAAGGGGGGGGGGTCTTTAGAAAACAAGGTATGTAAGCTATTTGAGGTTTTGGAAGAGACTCCCCACTTTCAGGTTTTTCCTTCCTTTGTTTTTTGGGGTTTTTTTCTCTTTTCTTTTGATTGGGAGCAAAGCAAAAGGATTGGTTGTCCGGGTTTGATGCTAAGGTGCACAAAGGGTCCCATCTCTCATCACACTGCTAGACTTGGCTTTGACTCCAAGGAACTTTAGTGGAGGTCTTTCCATTGGTGTAAAGTACCCAAAGTTGTTCTAGGTTTTTTCTTTGTGTTTGAATTTTGAAAATACATCCGTGCAATTAAAGAGACATTTTGCCACTCACATGTTGACCTTCAACCATTCGAGTAAAATACCTTTTTTACTTATGGTCGGAAGACTTAAACCTCCCCACCCCACCCCACCCCACCCCTTGGGCTTTCCCTAATTTGTAGGTCTATGCCCATGGCATATAACCCTTGGGGCTACAACCCTCACATTGGTGGAGGGCCTTCAAAAGAGTAATCACATTAGGACTTCTATGGTCTTTCAATTGGGGATTCAAACTTCCATTTCTAGGGTAAAAGCTCAACGCAGGGACATTCCCAAAATGAGGGGCTAGACAAGGGATTACCTTTTGTAAAGCATGAAGCAAAGGTTATATGAATCTAAAACATACATTGATAACAAGGCAAAGGATGACGAGGAGAAGGGTTCTTGAGCCTCCTCTAAAAGCACAATACATAAAGCCCATGGTCGAGGGCTATGTAAAACTTATGTGAGATTTTTTTTTTTTTTTTTTGGGTGGGTGATACTTGTCAAGTATCATGAGAAAAAAATAGAAGAATGTAAGACATTTTGAAAAATAAAATGCTCCCAAAGTTCCTCTTCATAATGTGGCCTCCAAATAAAACTCTACAAAAATCTCACACGGGCTTTACAAGTGGGAGAGACCTTACACTTACTCATAGGCATAAGATCTCTCCCACTCTTAAGGAGTAGGTGTAATATCGCTTCTATTTTCTAGAAGTTATATTCATGGATACAACATGCCCTCCAAATACACTTGAAAATTTTCTCCATGTGCTTTCCATGCATTTGATGGAAATAGTTTTTGCACATCAAAGTACACAAAACAATGGTATCAATTTTGTGCAAGTAGCCTACAACCTTTTGCATGTCCTTGCAACAAAGGAAAGGGGGCATATTGAGTTTTGTGGTCTTCCCATTGTGGAGTACTATATCTTACCATCTTTTCATGCAAGACCGAGGTAATGGGTTTTATATGTCGCTTTTGTGTCTTTCTAGAACCATACTAAAGGTGAAGCTTCCCATGTCCTACTTTGCTTTGCGACACACAATATGCACATTATTATAAAAGAATCAGTTTGTCTTTGCATACCTTGTCTCCATACTTTGCACATTACAACTTTTCCTTTGCTTGCTTGGACTTGATATATACTCTATTTGCACTCATAACAATGTCTGACAAAATATGTGTTGCAATGTGGAATAAGGTCAAAGCTACCGAGGATACTGGGGAGTTATAAGTATCAAACTCATAAGCACAATAGACCATTTATGTACTAGAACAACTCCACCAACTTTAGTGTATTGGCATGCAAATTTCAATTTGGATGAAGTTCAAGCTTTAAATAGTGTGAAATTTGAGTTTGAGCCTACACATATGCACAATGAGAAGAATGAAGTACTAAATATAGTGGTTTTTTTTAAGGGTGCTCTCCAAAAGGGTCACTTAAAAATACACTACGGCTCACGATGATTGGCCCATGTGATGGCATTTACCTCGTCTTTGCAATAAATTGTGCAAAATTTCAGGTTCATGGTTGTGGTGCAATGTTTCGTAGATGTATTGATTTTAAAATATCAACTAGGTAAGGGTAAATAATTTTTTTCTTAACACATATCAATCAGGTGAAAATATACAAGCTTAAAAAATCTTGCATATCTAGGTGAGGAAAAGACATATAGGTCTTGCTAAATTTTCAATCCAAGGGTAAGGGTAAAGGACCGCCATTTACTCAATTTATAGGATAAGGGTACATTGGTATAGACTTAACTTTTATTCAAAATTGGCCAAGTGAATAATATATTTAAATAAAAGTGAATTTTTTTCAAAGTTTGCAGTTATATTTTAATTTTTTTCCAAGAGTTTTGAATGAGTATGGTAGTCATTTTGTTTTTTTTTCAATGGTACTACACAAAACTTATTCTCAACACTAAAATTCAAAAAGTAATTGAAACACAATCTAATTCTACCATCAATAAACACACTATTTAACTCACAATCACAACATTACATCAAAATTAGAAAGTACGATAAAAATGTCATGTACATAAGAAAATTAATTCTCATGTTTAAAATTTGCAATGTATTGCAACACAATAACACATCTATTTCTTTTCATATCAACCATTATGCACTCTAGATGCCATGTTGACAAAGTGCATGAATATGTTTTTATCCCCTTAAATCTCTAATTCACTAAGTTGGGAACCCTTTGGAAACAGCTATTTACTTCTACTTTTATAAATTCTATGAAAATGGATTTGTAATGATACATGTTAACATATCATCTATTTATTTCATTATGGATGTCGTTATGTTTCCTAGATGTGCAAATCATGTGACATGTTACATGCATGTTTGTTAGGATGTGCATTGCAATGCACATGATGCACACAAAAAATGTGCAAATTGATGTTCATCAAAACCATAAAGAGCTTGCAATTCAGAGTAAGGTGCACGAAACCATGGAAAAAAGATGAAAGATTTACAAAAGTGGAAATGTAGGAGAATATAATAAGCTTCACAATAATGAAATTATAGAATGGGTTATCAAGACGAAGTTACAATTCACCTCCCTAAAATTATCACAAAGTATTGTGAAAGATGGGAAAATTCTGAATTTAAAAAAAATTTAATAGAAATTTTGATCACATGTAAAATGAACATTCCAATCAAAATTTTGGTCACATGCAAATAAACATATGAATTTAAGTAATATGTTAATTTTCATTGGTATTGAATTTGTGTGGTGCATGCTAATTTGGGCATAATTAGTTTCGTTTTTTCCACATAGATACATTAGATTGAGTTCAAGTTCACAAACTCCAAGTTTGGATGAACTAAGGGTGAGAAACATTTGTGATAATGATTAGCATGTGCACAAACAACTAGAAAAAAAAGTTTTGGTTGACATGTAAAATTTTGGTTTATTTTATTTTATTCAAAATGTGTATGCTAGCTTGCTTCAAATACATTTACACACTCTAATGTAAGGGTAGATTTAATATATACATTAGTTGAGTAGAGTGGATAGAGAATAAAACATACCCAGAAATAATATTCATTGGAGCCTCTATTAGTGTTTAACACATCCAATGTGCAATGTTAGTTCTTCCATTCCCACCTATAAGCTTGGAAAATTGAATTGTACAAATTGATTAACTATTCAAAGTTCACCACTTGGGCCAACCATTATTGTTGACCAATGAAATATATATTAATCAAGTAGCGTATATATTTATCCAATGATTTACCCATAGATATACTCAAGTAAAATATTTTTTGGCCTAACATTGGTGTAATGGAAAATATCTTGCACACTATTTTGATGTGAATAAACAATGGTAAAGGCCCACACACCAAGAATGGTTAGATTTGCTCTTAAAATATTATGTCCAAAAATAACAATACAATTACCCATCTAATACATTTTGGATGGAGAATTGAGATAAAGGAATGAAAAATAAATTGAAGTATATAAACATTGGTATTGGGCATTTCTTTGGTTTTTTTTTAAACCATCAAATTATAATGGATTTAAAGACTTGACCCAATTTTTTTTTCATTTTTAAAATACCTAAGCAAGGTTTCAAAAATTTGTAAAAAATAATTTTACTTGATCTACATCTCGGTTTTCACATGTCTCATACCAGTCAAATTTCAAAGGTAGTTCTCACATACCAATTATTGGACACTTTATTTTTTCAAATATAATTTCCAAAATTTTAAATCACATATTGCACAAAAAAGGTTTTTTTTATTCTCTCAAAATTTTATGTGTCTATTATTTCATCCCACTCAACTGAACCTTCAAAATTTTCTAACTCCTCAAAATCTAAATCTATTTGGGTTAATTCCACTAAATTGGAAGATGGTTTACAACCAATTTTGAGATCACTTGGCCATTTTTTGTTAATAAAAATAAAAAATTTAAAGTTGTTTGATTGTAAATGACATGTTTTTAGGTTTGAAAGTATGCCCTTTAAGGAAAATTTCTTTTAGTTTCAATTTGTGACCCTACAATGCCTAAAATTTGATGGGCCAAAACACAAGCTATAAAAGGCATGGCTTCATGTTTTGCCCACCATTGAAAAGGGCATTTGATGTCCTTGGAATCCACTTGGTAATGTTTGAACATCAATAATTTCTTGGTGACAAATTCCTTCATTGGTTCACTTGGGGATGCAATTTGTTAAAAAAAATATAAATTATAATTTTCATGGATTGTTTGATCTACACATCCAACAAATTTAATAATTGGATGAAAAGGATGATAACATTTCAAAAACATAGGATAAAAGGATCTTGTATCATATTCATCCATAATATCCACCTTGAAATGAATATATCAAAAATGAATTCACATTCTCCATTTGGAGTTATGAACTAAAAATTATGACTAATAAAACAAGTTAGGAATCAAATTGGCAACTTGATTCTTAACCACAAAAACTCAAGAAATAGGGGTCAAATAATTTTCAAATTGAATGTGTGATATGTTGTTGCAAATGTCTTTTCAAAGCTATTACATTATTTTTGAAACTTCTTAAATCCAATCTTGTATGCAAAAGTTATGAACTTATAGAATTGTATGATTCATAATTTAGGGCAAAATCAAAAAAAGATTGGGACTCACTCCATGAATCTTGAAATTTTTTATCACTTCGATGTAGTCCCTAATGTTAGTCACAAAATATATTAAAATATAGGCGTCATTCCTCTCCAAGTTGTGACCATTATGTATCTTGTAAATTTGGTTTGTTCATGATTCATTTGAACACCATTTTGATTTCAATTTGCATTTTGAAACTCTCACCACCATTTCTCTTTTAAAAGCTAAGAAATTTGCTGTAAGTTTGCATTCCATTACAAACTTATAAATCAATAATTTATTTCACCCTGAGACCACTTCACAAATCTAAAAGTGCATCGGATTTAATCGTGAAATGTGAATCTTAACTTTGCCACTTGGTCACACGTTCTTGTAAGAGAAAAGAGATGCGATTTATTTTTATTTAAAATTGAAACATGTGTTCAAACTTCAAATAAAAGTTGTCACATACCATTTCTCACATACGAAAGCTCTCTTTGACCTCAAAATGAGGTTTTGAGTTCAAATTTTATGTTTCCTTTGAAGTTCTACACACTATTAAAGTATTTAACTTTCACTATAGCTTGCGAATTGAACTTGAGGTCAACACTATAATTTGCCTTGGATATACTAATTCGAGTTTGAACCGTCTTTGGGCTCCAGTCATAATAAATTGACTCTTTAGTAGAGTCTTTAAAGTCACTTAGGACTTAAGGTCTGTTTTTTTTTTGGGAAGACCCAGCCCGGCCGACCGCTGGTCGGTGGAAAAAGCACTGAAGACATCAGCGGCCGGTCAGACCAATGCTTTTTCCACTAACTGCCAAATTGACGGTTTCCACCGTGGAAAGACGAACCGAAGTTGCACAGGATGCCATAATCTTTCAGAACTGTTTGCTTTTTCCATGATGGAAAACACACTAGAACAACTGGTAGACATTCTGCCTCCCTAGAATGTGCAGGTCAAGTCGGAGCCCTCTATTCCTCAGTTTGCGATGAATGGGGGGAAAGCGCCGGAGACGGTGATGATTTTGTCGCAGGAAAATCAGAATTTTTGACAATCGTAAAGTGCTGTAGATTGTTTGTCCTTTTTGCATTAGCAGCGGAAACGCAAATTTTTTTTTTGGTGAAGAGTCGGATCGCAATTTCGGTTTCTCCTACTACTGTGCTTAGAAGAAGAGGATGAAGTTCCATGTGTGCGGAGGACTGGACGCCCCCGACTGGATCCTTGCCAACATCGTCACCCTCTCCACTCTTGTATCTGCTGCTTCCCCCTTTTTTTTTTCCTTTGCTGTCTTTCTACTTTGCCAATGCTCAGTGTATGTATGTACGCATGCATGCATGCATGAGGTTCTTTCTTTTCGGTTTTGTGAATGATTTGTCTGGAACCCTGAAAAAGAAAAAAATCAGATTCTTGCTACTCTCTGTTGTTCTTGCTGCAAGCCTGAAATCGTTGTACAATCTACAAATCTGAGCCATCTGGAAGGAAAAGCTCATGTCTTCCTTCCTGCGTTATGGCCCGGTGGTATTATTTAGGAAACCCTAAAACCAAACCCTGATCTCTTTGTTCTGGCTGTAAGCTGAGATCTCACACGATGCATTTTTTTGAACCATGTTGATGGTAAAACTCACACATTCAGGCTGAGAGTCTTCTTCTTCATAAAATTTGACTGTTGTAATCTGGAGGGTTTGATGCTGGAGAAATATGGTGCAATTATAGGATTCCAAGTCTCTTGGCCTTGAAGAAGAGGCTTATTCCCTGAGAGCCAGAACAAAGGGTTGGGAAGTTGACCATTTTGGTGCAGTACGTGTTAGTATTGGTATGAGGCTCGAGGCTCGAATATGATGAGACAGGTTCTGTGGGGACCATAAGTGTAAGCAGACAAGGGGTTAGATATAATAGAAGTTTTTAATGTGGTTAGACAGCAGTTGTTTGTTGTTTTCTTATGGTAATTGGGGTGATTGCAATCACAGCCAGCGGTGAAAGTGAAGCTGATTGTAGAACAAATTTTGCAACGCATCCTGGAAGGTGAATTCAATGTATGACAAAATTTCTACCTGATGTATTTCCTACCCTGCACACTCTTCTGCTACCACTTGGATTGCATCCCCCTTGTTTAATCCTGCAGCTCAGTGTTTATTTGTACATAGATATGGGGGATGTAGGGTCTGCCCTGTGGTCTAATATGATCATCCATTGCAATCTGTTGGTGTGCAGTATGACAATGTGATGAAACTCACTGGTGACTCCACTCTTGGTAAGCTTGCACATTTTCATTCAAGATTTTCTTAGAAAGGAGAGAACCAGCTTCTGGTCTTAGTCTGCAAATCATATGACCTCATGGATCTCACCCCACAAGCTGGCATATCTGGCATAGTATAAGTAGAAACCAAAGATCATAGACAAGAGACAGGAACCCAGCCTACCTGTGTGTAGCTCATTATGTTTGTGGTGATATTCACTAGTAAACAAACTTGATGCTTTGCCATGGTCCCCTTCATGTTGTTCATCTGCAATGACTGCATTTCGAAAGATTGATATAGTTTGAGGCTGGCTGTATTTAGCATATTTTGAGTTTGTATATGCATGTCAATGGATCTATATATTCCTGGTTGATAAAATTGTGGGGAGTTGCATGTCATCAAGAGCAGGAGAATCAGATGTGAAGGCATGCATTGCAGTTCTTCATTTCTTCATTGCAAGTTCTGCCAAGTTTGACGTTGAAGAATCAACTCTGGCTCGTGAACTTCAACAGCTTGGCTTGCCAAAAGGTTTGTTGAGTGTTCTTCTCTTCAGGCATGTTTTGATAATAATGACATCTGGTCATGATCTGGTTATCCTTCTAAGATGTGTTTCTTTGGACTGTCTGGGGTAGTCAGAGCAAAGTGATGCTGTGGCGAGACCATATTGGGAGAACAAAGAGGCATTGCAGAGCAAATTTCTCCAACAGAGTCTTCAATGTAAGCTTTCCATTGTAATTGTCCAAGTTCAAAGTCCATACTCTGCTCCATGGTAGATCTAGTGAAGCCTCAGGATCATTGCCTTGTGAGTGTGAATTACGCTTTTAGTTTGGATGAAGCAAGGGCAATGGAGACTCTACTCATTTGCTGTAGCCTTTTGGTTGTGGATTCCATGCCCAGTTTGGGGAGGGGCCAGTTTGGAGAGAGGGAGAGAGAAAAGAAGGGAGGGGTGGGTGGTTTGGTTTTTGATGTTTTCTGGGATATGGCAGTACCTGCAATTCTAGTCGGTGCATGGCAAGCAGAAATTGGGGAGTCAAAGAAGGTCATAATGCGGTTGACAACATCCAACAAAGACAGCGAAAAAGTGAAAGAGGGTGGCAACAAGGATCTCCTTGTTACTTTGACCGCTGAGAAGTTCCAGACTCTATTACATGGTCATTCTCCTAATAATTATCTCTATCAGTGGTTCCATGCTTTGGGAATGGTCTTGTTTTAGAACAGTATGACTACATCACATGATGCTGAGTTTATGATGGTCAGGAGGAGGGTCACCTGGAAGTGCAGTATGTTGTACATTAGTTCCAATTGTGCACAGATCTCACAAGTTATAAGGAGAGTAGGTATCTATAGTCCATCTAGCTACAGCTGAGATTTCACCTACTGACTGATTGTGGAATTGTTGTTGCAGAGTTGAAGACTGCAAGGGCTTTGATGGATGAATACACATGAGAGTTTTGGCTGGTCTGCTACGTCTATGTCTGTAATATCAGTCATGATTGCATGAGATTTTGCTATCATAATCTGATAAGAGTGTTGGCTAGGGAGTCTGAGTTGGCAGTAAATTGGTATATTTGTCCACAGGACACCTAAGACAAATGTAGATGCAAGGGAAGATGGGCAGCACACTGAATAGCTGAACTTGTCAATTCTCAAGCCATCATTGTTCAGTTTTTCTCTCATAGCATCCAGAGGTAGTGTCTGTTACCAAGGACTCTCCTAGATACCAATGGCCTGTTGATGTTGACTGTAAGAATGGTTATTGATACATGTGTAGTTGTAGCAAAGGAGGAAGCTGCTGGAAGTATATCCATTTCTGTACATTACTCAATTGAGTTGTTTTCCATAAATGCACAGAACTGCACAACTGGTCTTTGGTTTAGTAGAAATTGTTGTGTGAAGGTTCAGTATGCCCTGTTCCCAAAATGTTTGATTATTGACATTGTCCTTTCAAAGGATGATAACAGGGCTTGGAAACTGAGTTAGTTAGACACATGAGGAATGATCTTATTATGTACATAGCAAATTAGATGGTGAAGCCTTTTACATATCAGGCAGGTGATTGTAAGAGTTTTTTAGAATTTTCAGACCAGACCCGTTGCTTTTCTTTCTTTAGATACTGTGAACCTTGTGAGTGTATGTTTTGATCGCATGAGATGGATTTGTAGGACATGACCCCTCTTAGAACAAACTGATAGAATCAGAGATATACTTACAGTTCCGCTTCATACATGTGGCAATCTGCCTTTTTGACCATTGTCTTTTTCTAGGGAGATTTTTGGTGAAGTAGCCTACAAGGTTGTGTGGTCTCTTTTTGTACACATGCAGGTCCAGCTGTCAGCTGTGCACATACCATGCCATAAGGGGAAAAGTGGAGGCTAGAACCAACTTCAAATGAGTGAATATTTGGTGTACTTTTGTGGGTGAATTGTGGTTGCTAAATCAGATCCCTCCATTTGTCAAACTGCAGACTTATTTCTTGTGGTTGATACATTCCAATGGATGCACAATATCCCTCCAGTTGTTGGACTGCAGACTAGTTATTTCTATACCATTGGTGCACAGTTGGTTTTGGGTTCTAATTTGCAATGTCCTATAGTTGTCCTAATCTACATTTTGTCAGTTTGAAAGGAAAACTGTGTTGCAAGTTATTACCAGCAGTGGTGGTGAAGAAACCAAACAATCCAGACATGCACTTTCATGTCAGGTATAGTTTGTTTAGTTTGTTGGATTTGTTAAGCAAGACTTGTCACAGATCTTCAGCTACAGATACTCTCTTATGTTTATGTAAGTTTCATTTTGCACATGCTATAATGTGTGAGTTTTTTTTAATGTCTTGAGCTTGGATGATTTTAATGTGTAATTCAGAGGCTTTTCACAGATTTTGTTTGCACTTTGGATGTACATTTAAGCTTTATATCTAGTTTGCAGACAATTTGTTCTAAGACAGCTGGGTTTAGGAGCACTCTCTTTCCTTCTCTTGGTCTAGAAGCATTCAAGGGCCATTGGAAATGAGCATTCGCATTTGTGCAAAGAGCAATATCAATTGAAAGGACTTCAAAAAAAAAAAGCATTTTTGAACAAATTGCATGCATGTGGTATGAAATTTAGCTTATACTGCAGATAATCAACCATATATTTGTTGCAGAGGGAAATGGACAAATTGCCATATCAATGAAAAATTTCAAATTACAAAAGTTACAAGAAAGAGGAGAAGGATTCTAAATGGCAATTTGCCCGTATTGATGAAAAATATTAAATTACAAATGTTACAAGAAAGAGCCGAAGATTCTAAAATGGGTACGTTACAGACAGATAATCTGTGCTTGCTGAGACTATACAAATCAGTGCTTGCTGAGATTGTACAAATCAATGCAAGAATTGAATACAATAATTTTGACTAAAGTAAAGCTTAGATTTATCAAAAATTCTTCCGCTGCTGTGCTAATTCTCTTCCTTTACTAGAGAGAATTGGTTTTCTAAAAAATTATGTAAGTTATTTTGCACAAATCATTTTCCCGTCTTTCTTTCCCAGATGCAATAGTCTTTTCCAAATGCAGCAATGCTGAATTCCTCTGGATTTGGAGTCAAATCACCCATATTGAAACAAGAGCCAATTTTGACCACCACCCGATCATCAATAGTGGCGACGTATAAGTCATGCTCTGCTGTAACTATGTGGCATTTACTGTTGGCTTTAATATCGTTCTGCTTTCTAACTTCAATCAAACTCTTGATCTCTTCCTTCAGACCCCAGTCGTAGAAATGGTCATAGAACTGCACATTATCAAGAAAAAGCTCAGTCACATGAGTGTGTACTACTGTTATGGTCTCTCTATGGAGCTTTTTGAACAGATCAATTTGAGGAGAATTTACAATAGACAACCAGGTATTACTTTAGAGGAAGGAGCTTACAATGCAAGGTGTTCCTGGATGTGTCAGAATGTATGCATATCCTTGCATGACTTTGTCACCAGGGAATGGCCAGTGCCCTTGTGTGGAGCCTGTATCATGATTGTCAATGAATGTCACTGCCTTCTCAGGCCAGTAGCCAATCATACCAGGAGGTTTGCTGTTTTGATCCCTCAATCTCCATAGCTGCCCATTGACAGCTTCTTGTAAAATACCCTTGGTCGTGAAATCAAAAGCTGTTGATCTGCCTTTGGTTTCATTCACCCAATTGACAAGCTCTTGTCGGTGACTATCCTGGTTATATTCAAGGCCTGATGCACCATAGTTCATGCTTGTCCAGACCTCTCCAACTGCAAACTCTGGAAGTGTGTGCTTCACATATTCTCCAACAAAGTAGCCAGCATAACCTTTTGCAAAATCAAATCTCCAACCATCAAACCCGATGCTATGTTTCAACCATCTCATCCAGTCAATGAGTTCTCTTTGAACTCGTTCGTTGGTATGATCAATGTCAGGAGCTGCTCCAAAATCTTCTCCTGTATCTGGGTTTCCAGTGCCATCACTGTAAGGAAAATCATCCCTAGCTATGGCCCATGGACCCCAGTCAAGACGATCATCAGGTGTACCTCCTTCAAAGATAGCCCATACACCACGATCATCTTGGAACTCTGCACATCTGTGGTTTATTACAATATCAGCATTGCACCGAATCCCTTGACCATGGAAGGCATCAATGAGGTTCTTGAGCTTCTCTTCATTTCCATATTTGCAAGCATTAAGATCATACAATCTCCCTGGCATATACCCTGCACAAGAGAAGAGTCCCAACATCACTTTTTTGCTTTGCCGAGTCTTCCCATAAAAACATTTCTTTGGGCAGATTGGCAATGGTTGCACTCAATTCATGCAGTTTCATCACAATTAGAACCAAAAGTGCTGCATAAAGCAAGTCATGTTTCTGGACACAAGTCTTCTCATCATGACTGGAAAATGGCGCAAGAGTCTGATCAATTCTGCAAACAGAAACTTGTGCTGTTGCTTTACCTTGAGGTGCTACAGAGTGACTGGATGGAGGCAACCACACATCTGTGATTCCAGCTGCAGCCAAATCCTTGGCTGTCTTTGCAAGAACATCATACCAGCATGAACTCTTCCAGGACTCCCAGTTAAAACCCTGCACATTAAACCGCAACTATTGCATCAACAAAACTCATGATGGACTAAACTATTACTTCTCTTACCAAATCCCTGTTTTGGCTTGCAGTTTTTGGAGCGCAGTAGACTTGTGTGCGACAAATTTCAGCTGTTGACATTGTATCTGCTGCTATCATCCTTACACAAACTACGGACTTGCTGGATGGAGCAACTGCAGCATGCAAAAAGCAAAAACCGAAAAACAAAAGAAAAAAAAAGTCGCAGGCCGGCTGGCAATTAACACTCGTATTTCTCTTGTAGAGAAAGAAGAGTTTTCAAGTACCTGAAACATGATAATTTTGAGTGGATCAGCCTTGATCTTTCCACCTCGAGACTCTGTATGCTCGTATAGTTCCTCCATTTTCTGCTGCTCTGTTGGAGCTTCCACTGATTTTTTTTTCTCCTCTACTGGTACTACACTGGCTTCAGGAGCTTCCACCACTGCAGCTGCAATTCTCATAGATCTGGATTTTCTTCTTCTGCTGTGGGGTGAAATGCTTCTGAGGATCTTGCAGGCCGTAAGAGGAGAACAAGAGCTTGACATGGCTGTCAGAGATGAATCAATGGGCAACAACGCTCTCAGTCTGCATGAGCTAGCTGATTGAAAATGCTCATGGGTGGTGGATGTAGTAGCAGCAGCAGCAGCAGAACATGATGAGCTTGTCGGTCTGGAAGAAGATGTAACTGGTACGAATCCTTGCAGTTTGCCTCCTGTATGAAGAACTACTGCTTGTTGTTGCAAAATGGGTAGCATATTGCTGGATAGTCCTCTTTACGAAGATGATGGAGATCAAACACTAGTCCGAAAGTTCCAAATGCAGTCTAGAATGCACTGCGATGACAATAATTCTCGACAAAAGTTCTCGCTCTTTGGCAGCAGGAGCAGCAACAGCAGCAAGCACTGTAGACGAAGAGCGAAGAAGAGGGAAGACGATGGAGAGATCGCAAAGCGACGCAGTTTTGTACTGGTTCTTAACCACAGAACTAACAGTGGTTAGTTTCGCCAACCACGGAGAAAGCTTAGCTTGGGTAACGAATCTCAACCGTTCATCACTATTTTCTTCCACGTGTCAAGGCCCGCTTTCAGGGAATCGGCGATCCGCCTATGAGAGAACGTCCTGTTGCAGTGGGGCACTCGAGTGGAAGTGGGCCGCTAGCTTTTGACAAGTGGCAGGTACAGTAAGAAAATTTACTTGAAAAGGCGTCCCAGTGAAAGTATTAGATTCTATTTACTCCAAGTGCCATCTTCTGATTGGTTCATTGGAGTGACTAAGCAGCCACGAATGCACCACCACTACCCATTTGCCTGTTTTGAGGCCATCCATGTGGATGAAACCCTTAGCTTTAGAACCCCTGGCACACTCTTAGAACCCTGGGGTATGGGGGGAGGTTAGCTGGGTAACAAGAAGCTAAGGAAAAGAAATGTCCTAGTGCTAGTTCATTCTGACCCCTGATTGGTTGGATTATCCAAAAAATTAGGGTTTTAGGGTTTTAGGGTTTAGGGTTCTCTTCTACATGGAAATTTGGGTTCTCTTCTTCTACATGGAAAACGGTTGCAGTGCAATGGTGATTGTTTTTTCCTAAAAATCGACAGTTTTGGTTTTGTCACAAGTTTTTTGAAAGTGCAGATCAGAAGAGCAACTTGAGCTTTTAGTAAAGAACAAAACTTTCACAAAACTTGAGGAAGAAGATGAAAAGAGCTTTTCCAGAATTTGCAGATACAACTTTTGTTTTGTGGCACATGACATTTGGAAAGCATGAGGTTTGTAGCAACATCACAGCTGCTGCTGCAACTTGATGTTCTTCATTCGAGATGAAACATCTTTGAATTTCTGATTTTAAGAGAAAAGTTCAAGCATTTTATGTCTAAGGGAAGGAGAAGTGACAATCTGCATGAGTGCAAAGTACACAATGAAAATTAAGTTATAGAATCCAATTTGGGTACATACAATTGTGTGCAAACTTTTGCAATCACCAACTTACGATTGATACTCAAACACAAAGATCAATGCTCTCCATGTGCACTGTATGCTTCTTTTGGAGATTAAAGAAACGTAGAGGCAAAGATTTCCATACTTTAGAATTAATTAGGGCATGGATTTCCCCACTCAAATAATGCTATCTTTTTTTTCTTTCATAGTTTTCCTTCATTCTAAAGTCTACATAAACTAGGAGTTGCATGTTTTGGTGAAATAGTTTTGCATTTCCTAGTATCAATGATTGTCATGGTAATGATGTCCATGATGGTGTGACCCTCCTCCATATGTTTTCTTTGCCTTGTGCATGTGATTAGCTTCAGGCATTTACTAAAGAATGTAACCTCCAAAACCTAAAGCTCCCACCTCTACAAGTTGAGGTTTCCTATGTTGCCTTGGATAATGTGCAAGATCCAATCTCTTTTGATGCTTCTCGTGTTGTTGGCACAAAACAAAAAATCCACCACACAATTTTTTTTCCCATGAGCAAATCATTTATGAATCATCAAACAAGATCTTTGAAGATTCCTCTAGGAAAATTATATACATGATTTGACTACCAAGACAATGGGTAGTGATGGAAAAAAACTTTGATCATTAGCATTGATATGTGTGATGATTATAATAAAAAAACATAGACATTAGAACTACTCATCACATGTTGTTGTGCACATGGGCAAGTGTTGAGATGGAAATGGGAAAAAACACTTCTATAAGAATTACAAAAAGTGGAAATAATCGGTCTGCACCCACTCACAAATGTAAAGAACCACAAATTGGTATAATGGGCTCCTCATAAACTAGGCAAATTCTACTACTTATTAGGACTAATGTTTTGTTAAGGATTTTTTAAAAAGTGCCAAGGTATCATTCAACTATTGAAAAATATGGAAGAAATGGCCTTAGGTTTTTAATTTAGTGAAAACATTCTAGCCACATGGTTGAAATGTAAAACAACTTTGTGGCTATTGACTTGAAAAAAATTTAACCATTAAGGGGTGATATGTTTAGTTCATCTATGTAAGCTCACATCTTCATTTATATGCAAATGCAAACTTCAAGTGCAAAAATATTTGGTTACATGAAAATTACAAAATGAAAACATATTTGTTCTCAACTAGATTGTGAAAAATTCATCAAGGTGCACCAAACAAAATGGTTAAAAATTTGTGTATAAACACTAATTATAGTTTTTGACTAATCAAGATTAAGAGGACTAAAAAAGGATTTGTTGTTCAATTTAATGTGAATGTATAGAAAACAAGAAGCAAAAAAATTTGAATTTCATTAATCCTTTTCTCAAACCATGTTTTGCTAATCATTAAAATCAACATTGTAAGGGAAAATTTTGAAGTTGAAAAATTCATGTGATTGCATGCCAACAACAATAAGGAGGATCAAAACTTGGGCCTTTCAATGCCTATAATGTGGAAGCATTTTTATTCACAATGATGTAATTTGTTTAATTTTTTATTGACATTAGTTTGGAATTCTTGTTACTGGTTATGTTTCTTTTTTCCACACGTTGTTAGCATTTGGAATTATAAAAGGGGAACAAGAAACAAAAAACCTTGAATATTTTGATTTGCAAAAACAATATTGTCACAATAAAATGCTTTTGGAAATGGTTTACATTTAAATGTCAACAATTTTCAATAAAAAATATGCCTTTTCATAAAAACATATTGCAAGTTTTTAGGTACATTCATCAAGTTGTAAACATGTGAAAACACACTATGATGACCCCTAAGTTTGGGGTGTCACATTGTACTACTTTCCAAGGGTGTGTATGTTTGAATGTATCTCACTTCAAAAGTTTGAAAGAATTTCACAATATTTTTGCATATTATATTAGAATATAACTTAGGCAAAATATATATTTAAAATTATTTCATTTCATTTTATAAAATGAGAGATTGGAATATATTTGTGAAAATGAATGTAGTGTATTTGTGTGTTCAAAAACACAAATATATTCTAAATTTTTTTTAATGATTTTTAATCTTTATAAAAGTTGAAGGTATATTGAACCATGTCATTTCATATAGTTTGAACTATGTTTGGATACCGTGTGATTAGTTTGAAAATTTTCATCTCAAAAAATGATTTTTTTCATCAAAGATGCCATAAATGTGTGGTAAATTAAAAATTTGACAAATAATCACATTCACATGAAAGATGACAAGCATAGCTAGATGGGCCATTTTTGAAATTCCATTAATTAATTATTTTAATGATTAATGAAGCCTTAAAGTCAGTGTAGTGAAAACAAAACAATGGCCCTATTATACCCATGTATATCATAAATATAATCGTGGATCTTTCAATATAGATAATGAAATTTATTATTATTATTTAAATACTATTACATAATATTAGTTTTGTAAAACTAATAATTGTAAGGCCTAAAAACCAAAATCAATACCTTAAATTAAACGTACCATACTTTTGGAATAATTAATCTATATGGATTATAATAGTAAACCCAAAAGTGCCCCAAAGATAATCACCATAATGTGTTTTCACCCAAACCATTGGTATCCAAAAGTTGTTAACAAATAAGTCAAAGTTAGCCTCACATTTGCATTTTTTTTAACCTTTGTGCGTAGGCCCATTGTGAAGATTTGGTTGGACAAACTTTAAATCACCTCCCAATTATTTCACAAATTGAAAACATGTTGCAAAATTGTTACATGTACTTCTCACATTCCCCAAAATATCACATTGAACTTACTAAATTGGTGGAATTGATGGAAATCAAGATATTGAAGATATTGCATAATGTTAAAACTTGGTGGATCAACATTTTCTCATTATTGATCAAAGTTATGGCTAGGTATTGGACACTTCTTGTCAAAATGCAACAAGACAGTGTGGAGGGGGAAATTGCCAAGGAAAACTATGACTAGTTAACTACTATTCAAATTTTGATTAGCTTGAATTGTTTGTTGCCCATGTTGAAGTATGTTCATTCCCTAATGCACTTCACTCAAAAAAGGAATGTATTTGTTTGTGATTACATGGCTATAATCAAAGGATATCATTTTGAGTTGCATAACTTTTACATGGAATCAAAAACAACTTTTATACATGATGTATTTTGAGATTTTAAGGCTCTAATCAATGGGAAACATGACTCCACACCCTTGTGTTGGGTGGTTGATCTCTTGGACTTAAACATGGATGATGTTTAGTATGCATCTTTTGAATGCACTAGGTATAACATGTGAACAACCCATTGTGATTTAGGTACAAGTGCATCTAGGCCTATAAATCATGATATGTTTATAACAATTGTGGATGATGTCAAAATAGTTAGCAAAGGTATTTTATTTCTTATTCTGCGATTGTTTGTTGAATTATTATTTATGTGGACATTTTAAGTTGTGTTCTCTTTTTTGGTATATTAAATTTGAATTAAAAGCAAGATTCCAAACTTCAAAATTGATGAATGCTTTAAGATAGTGTACACCCAATATTGGCAAGATTTGGAAGTTAATGATAATTTAAAATGGCATTTGTTGGTGATCAAAGGTCACTATGCCAATGCATCAATCTTGAATATTAAAGATGCACAATTTGATTACAAGGTTGATCACCTTTAATTTAAGGCAAAGGTTGACATGTAAACCAACATGTTCAAATTGATTATGCATTCAAATTCTAAAGCAATAATGCCAAATCCAATAAAATCCTTTAAGCATTAAAATGGTAGAGTTATTGCCACATTGTAGGCATTAAAATCATGAGATTTTGAATACATAGAAAAACATGTCTTGTCATGATTGCAAATGCCAACAACATGCCAAAGGGAAGGAAACATAACCAATGGCAAGAGTTCCAAACTAGAGTCCACACAAGAAGTCTTACAACATATAAGTATAAATGCTTCTAGATAATTGTTGGCATCAAAATGCAAGTTTCTTGAATGCAGACATGTATCTTAATAATTTTAAATGCCAATTACAACATGTGGAAAAGAAGGAAACACAACCACTAGCAAGGCATCAATACAAATTCAATTTCACAAACACATAAATGTTGCCCCATCTATTTGATAAAGATAATATAATTTCAAAATTATTAAAGAAAAACTCAAATTTTTCATAAAAAAACTTGAGGTGGGGGATAGGATTGTGGTCCTTCATCCTTAATTGCAATGTTGCTAAGCTATAAAATAAACATCCCTTTGAAAATTTGAATCGTCATTTTTAATTTAACATTACACATGTTTTGGATAGGCCATAAGGTGAAATACATGAATGAACAAAAAATGGCACATTTATCATATTTTGATGAGTTCATTTCGTTTATTTGTCTTTCAAGCCTTAGGTTGATTAAATGGTTAAATAGTAACAATCCATCAATTCCAAGAAAATTGTTTCCAATTATGAAAAATGCCAACTGAAAAATATTATGTTTTACATTTGTGCACAAATTCAAAATAAAATGATTTAAATCAATCATATGGACTTTTTTTTAAAAATCAATTTTGACCACCAAAAGTCCATAAATAAAGCTTTATAAAATAATTTTAGTTTCAAGATTTCATTTCTAAATTGTTCATTATGTTCTTCATCTAATAGGGCTTTTCTCACAACAATATTTACAAAAAAAAGGTCCATATACAAACCCATAATTATGATGAAAGTTTTTGTTTTAGAATTTCAAAAGTTTAAGCACATAACTTAAGGTCATATATGTGGTTTAAAATTTGAAATTTTAATATTGGTCACATAACTTAAGATCATATATATGTTTTAATATTTGAATTGATATATTAACTTAAAACCAAAATCCATTGGATAGAATATTGGATTTTGGTACATGCCAAATGGTTTAGAACAAAATCAATAAAAAATCACAATGTGACACCAATATCGGTCCACCCATTCATGCATTCACCCCACAAAAAATAAGTTTCCACATGAAATCATGGACATCAAAATTACAAAATCAAGTTCAAAAAGAAGATTGCATTCAAATTGTGGTTTTTTCATAATTTTACATGATAATATCAAGAAAAAATGGCATTGAATATCTTGATTGCATTGGGCAAAGATTATTGTGATTTGTTAATAAAGTGAGGATTGATTGATTTCTTATTAAGATTTGTTTTAATGTTCACTAAGGGGTAGATGCATGGTATGGTGGCTCACTTTTGGTGTCACATTGATGATTTCTTTAAGGTTTTCGTTATTTCAATGCCTACAATGCATAATATATCCTTAAATTTGGCAATTGAAATTTAGGATATAATAACAAAAAATTATGAAAACACCTAGGTAATTATTTTCTCATAAAAATACACCTATAAGTGATAATGGACTTTTGAAGTTCAAAAATGTGGATTGGTCATCTGAACTATATACTAAAAAATTGAGGTTTTCGTATTAATTTGCATTTTAAATGATATGTAATGATTCAATGTAAAAACTACTATGAAATAATCTATTCATTTATGTAGCATATCCCTTGAAAAGTTTAGCCAAAAAATAGCATGGGCTTTTGAATCATTTGAATTGACCTTATTTTTCAAAAGTCCATATGAAAGGTTATTTTTTATTGTTTCCTAAATTTTTTTTCAGATTCTGTATATTTTCAACCTCTACTTGGACTCTTATTGCAATGGATTTTTCCTTTCAAGATTTCTAGATGTAGCCACATGTCAAATGACATCATCAACTTTTGTTTATAGGGTTTGCACTACGCTTTCAAGTAGGCTTTGAAATGGAAACAATGTGCAAGAAAACAAAGGAAAACTTGAAAGTTTGTAGTTTTTTAGGGTTCATTCTTTTACATTCATGGGTAATAGTAGAGACAAGGAATGACAATTAAGGGTGATTAGGAAAAGTTCATTGCAAAGGGCACAAGATGCCGAACATTAACCATGTTGTTGAATTCAACGACAAGAAGTTCAGAAAGCAACTACCGAGTGAAATAAAGTCCTTTAAAATGCTCAAAATTTGACTACATCATATTATAAGGTCAATAGGGCATCACAAGTTATATTTGAACTTATTGCTTCAACCTTATCATGTTTTCCTATTCATGTCGAAAAGGATTCAGTGATGCATAAGGTTTGGACAAACACCATTTCTCATGTGCATGTTTTGAATTGAGATGACTATTCTCACTAGAAGAAATCTTCAAATATTTGATTGAATTTATGACTAGTATTCTAATACTAAATGACAAAAATGACTAATAGCCCTAAAGTCATTATAGACTAATTGTTGAAGACAATAGTCGTTTAGGAGATGATGTGGCACAACGATGTGTCAATGATGTGTCACATTTCATTCATTTGTCATAAAAGACATATGTGAAATCATTAGTCATAGTTTAATCATTGTGTAAATATTTTTATTATTGCAAACTATAATAATTGATATTATTATACTATAAATAATAAGATATATTTTTATTTCCATTATTTTCATCCTATCATTTGTTGACAGGTGTCACCACCTAAAGTAAGTTAGAAACTAGTTTAAATGACTAAATAAACCACCTTATCTACCTAGGTAGTTTAATTAGGCATGGAATATTCGATTAATATTTCATTGTTGATTGTAACAATGTCATTTGTGAAATTTGATCCTTGGACCCCAAGGACGGAATTGAACTCCTTTACCACCAAGCCACCCCACTTGTTGTGTAAATATTTATTTATATACATATTGTATAAAAAGTTTTACTTAAATTGATGATAAAAATTTAATGTAAAAATAAAATATTTACCTCATCTTATAGTTGTATTGGATTTTTAAAATATAATATAAACATATAGCTTTAATATATCATTTTTGGTCAATAAAATTTATATCAATGTGTGATAATTAATTTATTCATATAAAATATTTGAAAATGATCATATATAAGGTATATTCAAGAAAAATATAATTAATTTTTTAATAATATTTATATGTATAATATTAGTCGAATTTAATTCCCTACATGTTGTAATTTTTTATGTGTGAATTAACACAATATCTCATGGAACCACAAGTTTGTTTCTCTAATTTTCAATAGTCTACATCTTTTTAAGATGTTGCATCCTTTCATACATTTCAAGAATTTCAAGGATATTTGAATAGTTCATTTTGGGATATGAATATTTAGTTTGTTCTGTAGAGGCATTTGACTTTTTTGATCAACTTCTCTTCACCACCAAACTTCTTGTAAGTAATAAGGTGTTTCTTATCATCCTTCTATTGAAACACGTGTAGGATGTCATCATCTGATTTACTACATTTGTGTGTATGTTTTACTTTTAAAGTAAGTAATTAGGGTTTTATTATCAAAAAGTTAAGATTTGGAACTAAAGTTTGTTTCTATAAATTTTAATACTCTACTTTTGTTTAAATAGATTTTATATCCTTTGATGCATTTCAAAAGTCTTCATGACATTTGAAGAACTTGTTTTAAAGATCAAGTTTATGCTGACTTGATGCATATGATTCTACTAATCATCTTTCTTTCAATGCTAAGCTTCCTTTTAAGTACAACTTTCTAAGATTCTAAGGATGATCAGATTGACAATTATGATACCTAAGTTATATTATTTGATTTTTTGTAGAAGTCTATGGATTTTTTTCATATTTGAATAGATATTTTCTCTTTGACAAGTTAGGTTTGTTGAAATTTTGATGGTAGCAATGTGTTAAAATGTTCAATGTGCAACATCTACTTATTGGATTTTATGCACCATTGTATGATTTTATTGGTTTATGTATACATGTTAAATACAATACGATTGCTTTCTTATATCATAGGTGACAAATAAATATTGACATTTTTGAGGATATCATCTTTAATTTCTTTTCACATGTACTTGTTTGTAAATAGATTCAATAATATCCCATTTTACCCTATCAAACCAATGGCACCTTCCTTATCTTGGAAATAGTCATTCAAGAATGTCAAAAGAGGTTTTAAGGCCTTAAATTCCAAGATGAAATTACCTTGTGCCAACAAATGGAAGAATGTTGTGAATTGTTGTCATTTCCTAGTTTTTCCACATTTTGTGCAAGCTAACTAACGTGTTATAGTGTGCATATATGCATTCATTCACCACATGTTTACCTAGGGCACTACTGCCCCCCCCTGACAGTGGTGAGCTCTTCTATACAAGGCAGCAAAAGCAAGGACTGGATCAACTCAATGGTTCTCAAATTATGGGAGGAGGTGCAAGAAACTCAGAGAGTGAGTTGAAAATTCCAACTGTGGAGCCCAGAATAGGTTTCATGAAAGGCCAAACGAACCAACATTATAGAGGGTCTGCCAGAGTCCTTGTTATCCAGAAATTGACTGAGGTTAATAATAGGCCATGCAACCATAAAGAGGGCCCAGACCTGAAGCCAAAACATCTCAGTAATCAGCTTCAAAGGCCACCACACTACAAGACAAAAATCAACCAAGTTTTAGCTTCACAAATGTATATATATATATATATACATGTAGGTTTCTAGACTCTCAGCATATACCATGTTCTCATAAGTGTATATGGTGCCAAATTTGGCCTTGGGTGAACCAGCTCCCACATTGGTACCATGATGAGATTCTCAAAATTCATTCAAATTAATTTTAAAATATTCTTAACCCTAAATCAGGGTGGTCTCTGAGTTCAAACCTATAACTTTTTTCTGGGTTGAGCTGAATTTGGCCATTAATAGGCCACACTCGAAAAGGTAAAGGTATGAACATGGGTGCTGGTTTACATCCTGGCCCTAAAACTGGGATCAGAAATTAGTGAGCTTTCAGATCTGGGGCAGCATTTTTTGATGGCGAATATTTTCTCAGACAAATAATAATCTGTCAGATATTCCCTGCTTTTTAAAGGAAAAACAAATGAAAAATTTCATGTTTCTACACATTGGTTCAAGCAAGCAGCCAGAATGTAAAAGGATGTTAATGAATTTGCAATCCATAGCTGGTGTATAGCCAAATGTGGGTAAATCTCCTTGTGGATGATCATCACCAGTGTGCCAACAACATTTACAAATTTCAAAAAAAGAAACACTGATCTGGGGAATTGAGAGCTTTTCCAGAAAGGCATTAGAACTTAGAAGATCCAACAAGGTATTACAAGATGAAAACCTCACAATCTATTATCTGTTGTTGATAGATTGAGTCTAAAACCAACAAGTATTGGACAATAAATACACACTTGAGGGAACATTTATAAGTCACATGTGAATCAATCACCGATTGTCAGTTGGTATCCGGCCATTCATTGCCTTTGGCCAACCATGGGTCATTCTCTTTTTTGGCTAGTCCTTTTTTCCAAGTGCAAATGGTCTTTTTAAGTACAGGAGTAAACCCCATTTTCACTTGACGTCATTAAATAAGCAAAGGGTCCTTATTGCAAAAAGTATTGCCTGATTCTTTTTTTTTTTCCTTCTCTGCCCTTGGCCCAATCCATCCATTTTTCAAAGCTGAATGATGTTCAGACACAATTTGGTGCTGCCCATTATAGATTTTGGGTCCTGTTCTACACATTTTGAGTCTGTAACAATAAACACTTAGTATCTGTTACAGACCCAAAATGCGCCATAACAGAAGTCTACATTGTGTATGGGCATCTCAAGACACCTATTGGATGACAACTGGGCAGTCAGGGAAAAAAAAGAAACGGGCAGTACTTTAGCACTTCCTGCAATAAGGACCCTTTGCTTAAGGAAATTGGAAGGGTTCCTTCGCAATAAGGACTTTTGTTGGTACAGGTCATTGGACTGTTGATGCTGGAAATGCTCTTACAAGAGAGCTCGTGTTTTTTGGACATATTAGTGATATTGGTAAAGTAGAGAAAACACAGCACCAGTGCTAGGGCAGTACCCCCTGTTTGATCATAAAGAGGATGAGATTTCTGAAAAAAAAAAGTGAACAAGGGCTGAAACTCAGACTGACACCAAATTTGAGTTTCACCCTGTCTTTTTTTTCCCTGATTGCCTTCAATCAATCACTGATGTCGCACTGTGTACTGCAACTATAAATATTCTCGAACCTCGTGCAATTATTCCCCAGTTCCAGCATTTTATATACCATAATTTAATAAAATTTCATTACTTTACAGATAACAGTGTTAGAGGTCGAAAGAAAGGTTGGAGGATGAAAGAAAGGCTCAAACGGAGGTCACTTTATGGAGATCTCTATTAGAGTTTGGGAATGGTTATGATTTTTTTAAGTACATTATTATAAAATGGAATCAGTTATAAGCAGAGTTTTCTTTTTCATTTTTTTCGTATTGAAATTTTGGCGAAAACTAGTCGAATTTCAACAAGAAAGGAAAATATTCCAGGAAAAAAAATCCAAATTCTTTGTCTAAAAATAGCAAAAATTCGCCAGAGAAAAGAACACTGGTTACAAAGTCCTTGAGATTCCAGTTGATAAGGAAACAAATTTTGGTGCATTCCAAGTCAAAGCAACCTACTGCAGAATCTGTAGTTTCTCTAAATAAAAGGCCAAAGAAAGTTTGCTGTATTCGGTTCAGATGGACAGTTTTGGCTTTTCCATACACCACAACCAGTGCTAAAGTAAAGCTCGGCTATCATCTACCATCTTTATTCAGTTGCTACATCACTGCCATAATGTCGACATGGGCTGCGCATGGCTCTTTGATCAAGCTTTCACATCCCTCTGGAGCTACCAACTTTAAACTCCCCATTACAGATATTTCTGTTTTTCAAAATGCTTGCATTTTTCCTCTGGTATCCAATGCATATCATGAGAGAAAACGGAAAATATTTTGTCAAATTTTGCATGCCCTTGGTTGTTTTTTTTCCTGTGATACTCACCAGTGGGTATCATGGAAAAAAATGAAAAGAAAATTTCAAGTTTAGCACTGTGTAATAGAAAGAGTCACCAGTATCATGAACAATATATATGCCCCAATTTCTCAAACTGTGAATCACAGACTCCAGTTAACAGATTCAGGGCTCCACTTAGACTCAAATTCATAAAATCCATTCCATGATTTCAGAGCCACCACAGACTCCATTTCACAAATTCCATTTTGTGAATTCAGAGTGCCACAGACTTTTTCCATTTCATGAATTCAAAGCACCGCAGACTCCACCATTTCATGAACTCAGAGCATAATAGACTCAGCAGCTGGAGGGAGAGAGAGAGCTTTAGGAACTGTAACCTTTATTTATTACAAATAGGCCAACTCACTACAGTTGCAAGAATATTGCAAGTACCAAACTGCAATCTCATCTTTCTCTTAAAACCTGTAGGAGAAGCTTAACTTGGAAATCGAAATCTCACACATTACTCCTCACAGCCTAAGGAGCATCCACCTTCAAGGGGCTGCATTCTATGCAAGATAGTTGAATGTACAGACAGTACCTCCATGAAAGATTCAGTTTGAGTCATGGGCCAGTTGCATGCTTCACTCATGTTCTTATCTATAATGCCAATAGCAGAAAACTAAAAGAAACAGAGAATCCCAGTACAGATACCAGTCTTTGCCTTGAGCAAAAAGCTTTACAAGAAAATAGAGAATCCCACAAGAGATATCAAAGTCTTGCCATGAGCAAGAACATTGAAAGAAACAAGAATCTAAGAAGAGATACCAGAGTCTTGTCGTGAGCAAAAACTTTACTAGAGAACAAAGAATCTGAGAGGAGAAATCACAGCAGTCTTGATGCTGCAGCAAGCAAACTCTCTCCCATCTTAGGGTTTTGTATGTTGCAAAAGGCCTGGGAAGCGGCAACGCAGGAGGAGCAACAACGAAGGTTTCAGAACCATGAATGCTTCTTATGGCCTTCCGCTTCATACGAATACTCGCCTTCGCCCTTGTGGGCTTTGCGCATCTCATGGTGTTCGTATATCCCGTAACCTCCAGCTCCTACAGCCGTTGCTGCTGCTACGTCCTCCTCGATTCTGTGTCTTCCTGCATGCTCTGGGTCTACCTTCACCTCGTGGGACTCATACTGCAACAACAACAACAGAAGAATAACGATTCAGATGAGATGAGATGAGGTTCAGAATCAGAAGAAGAAGAAAGAAACGCAAGTCTGGATTGTCTGTCATCAAGCGAAAACTGAAAGTCTCTCTCACCGCAGCAAATGCTCCAGAGGCAAGAGCACCAAGGCCAGCCAAATGTTCATTCCTTTCATCTCTCCTCTCCTCATTGCGAAGTTCATTCAGACGCTCCAACCTCTGCTCCTCTTGATAGATACCCTGTGTGTCACCTCCGTATCCTTGGCCATAGCCGCCGCCGCCGCCATAGCCAGGCTGAAGTCCGTAAGGCCCGGGCTGCTGATCTTGGTAGCCCCCGGCCGGGTACGCATAGTCCGTCCTCTGTCCATAGCCGTAGTCAGCCTGAGGAGGAGGAGCTCCGTAACCTCCGTAACCTCCTCCGCCCCCATAAAGTTCCTCTCTGCGCTCTTCACGACGCTCTTCACGACGCTCCTCACGCTCTTCTCGGCGCTCTTCTCTGCTCTCGTGATGATGACGATGATGCTCCATCTTCTTCAGATAGATCTCACTGCAAAAAACAAAACAAAACAAAATGAAGTCTTCTCTCCCAAACAGAAAATGAAATCTTTCAGGAACAGGGGGGGCGGGGAAAGAAGAAAGGCACAAAATTCAACACTGTTGCAAATCTGTCAGAATTTTACAAACCCAAATTCAGATATTTCCCAAACCACACAAAAAAAACAAGAGCACACGACGTACGTCACACAGTTGAGCTCGAAGGAGACTGCGCACTTGGGGGTCTGTTTTGAAGAACCAGATTCCGAGTCTACGAACTATCTCAAAAGTACAAACTTCAGGAATTTCTGTAACAACTATCCAATGCTTTCTTTCTTACAAAACCTCGACGATGAAATTCTTGGGCTTCGCTTCTGCTATTTACGCGAAATCTCGTGAAGCGCTCGAGTGACGCAAAGCGAGAGTTGCGCAGGAGTTCCGCGTGAACTTGCGCAGCTGCTGCGTCGCAGGAAGCGGTGGACGAGCTGCTTTTCGCGGCGCGGTTTTTCCCGTGTGGAAAAAACCGAGAGCCCAGTGACTAGTAAATTCCGGGTAGAATAGACATCTGGAATAGTAGGGACGGTGGCATATTAGAAGCTCTAGGGATGACTGTGTACACCAGATTTTTTGAAGTTCACTTAATTATTTTTACTTCAAAAACTTACTAGTGTGGCCTGTGCCGTTGGCTCACGTGTTACCATGTCCTCAAGTGATTTTTCCTTCCAAAACTTGAATTTTTTGGAATTTTCATCTGCAGAAATCACTTTAAAATCAATATTTCCAACATTTGAATCCAGATCTTTCCAAATAAATTCCATTAAATCTTGCTCATCAAGATCTTTCCAACAACACCAAAGGCACATTCCAATTCCTCTGAAATTTTAAGCTATGATTTAATTTAATTTTCAGTGGAAAAATTATTCAATATTTAAGAACTTTTGCATCACAAAGTCCAAACACCACAGAACCAAGCTCATGCACCCTTACTCGTCAAGAGCTTTCCAAAGACACCAAGAGTACCATCCTGGTTCGGTGGATCTCATAATTACAAAACAAAACAAAATAAAAATAAACTACCTTCCTTCATAGATAGATGTGACCAAGCACCCACCAATACACCATCCATTAGACACTAGTAAAGATCTACTTGAAAGTTTCTTAGTGTATTTGTAGGGAACCTTGTAGAGTGTAATGTTGTGCACAAGAGGTGGGCATTCCAAAGAACAAGATGCCCACGATTTTGCAAAAGCTGATATTTTGTTTTTTTTAAACACTCACGTTTTTTTTTTTCACTTTTTCATGTGACAATTATCAGAAATCACAAGAAAGATGAAATGTTTTTGTGTGGGTTTTCACATTGCGTAATGCTTGAGGAGTGAGGGAGGAGTTAGGCATTCTTGAGTAAGCTCTCCTTTGCTCCTTCCCCCTTTGCCCTACCCAAGTAACTACTTCCGTATGTGGGTACTGGTGTTGGGTAGTACCCACTTTGGAGGGTTGGAACCACTGGTTTCAATTTCAGTTCTAGTTAACCAAAAACTGAACCAGAATCAGATCTGATTTTTGGAACTGGTTACAAAAATCGAGATCACAATTTATTTATGCATGGAACCAAAACCAAGAACGGAGAACTCAGAACCAAGTCCATTTTGGAAAAAACAAAATTAGAACTGAGGTCTAAATGGAGGTTGACTGGAAATTAACTGCAGTTAACTTCTAATTCTTGTCTGAGTTACCTGAAACCAAATCAAAATTTGGTCTAATTTTCAAAAACATAACCAAAACCGAAATCAGAATTTGCTTTTAAGATGCAGACCCAAAAGTAGATCCCCAGTTCCACTTATGTATGAAACCTAAATAGCTTTCATTCACTAGATCCCCAGTTCCACTTATGTATGAAACCGAAATAGCTTTCATTTACTTTTAAGAGCCCAAATCATATGTTCTTTATAAAAGCAAAGAACCACCCAACACTTCTTAACACCCCCAAGTATGGTACGCAAGAAATGTAGCTGATCACTATGTAGGTACATAAGTAATTCCAGATTGAATCAGCACCCACCAATGCACCAGGAAGAATGGATGGTAAGTGGTTAGGAAAGAGTTTTCTATTGGGTTCTAGTTCCTGCGCTAACCATGGTGGTTAATTATGTTACTTTTTTTTTATCTTGTGAGTTCTTAGGAGGTAGGTAGTAAAGATAACTCTTACCTATTTATAAACCATATACTTAGTTAGTAATCACCTATTTTCCTACCTATCTACTTAAATATGTAGAAATTGCTTATTACATAATGCTTTACCCAAGGTGATACCAGATGTTTAGTGCATCGTCCATCAGCAATGTCTATAATTTGAGCTATATTGAAACGTCCTTTGTCATCAACTTTTTCCCCCAACAAATGCCTTGGATGCATTGTCCCAATGTTCTTGCCCCTATGTGAATCTCTTGATATGAGACTGTGTTGTTGTGACCTTCCTTGGTCTTCAAGGTGGTGGAGGTGCCGTTAGTGCCCTTCTTCACCCACTTGATTTATTGATAAATGTTATTGCAACCCCCATTTGTGCGCTCGTCCAAATGTTATCCTTTGAACTTCGATTTAAATGTCATAAGAGGTGCAATGCCCAAACCAGATTTACGGGCTTGATTGTCAACAGGTATGGTCTTGGACAAACCCACATTTTTGTCATTTGTGGGCGTCTTGTGAAGGGTGTTGTGAGTGTTGTTGGCCATGCAATTCGGGTTTTTTGGGACATTTCATGGTACATGAATGGGTGGTTCTGCGGTAAAATTGGTCAACTTTTTTGGTGGTTTTTAGTTGGATGGTGACCTTTTCACCCCAATGTTATTGCCATCTATGTGGCCAACATTTCCAACACTACCAAAATAGTTTAGTTTAATAATCACAACATCACAATGTGCATTTCTTGTATTTTAAAAAACTCAAACCTTCCCAATATACTTTGCTTATCAAAAGTTGAGTGAAAACAACATTGCCTCCAACTCTAGGCTTAACATTACAGTCCTTTTGTCAACAAATGTATATGTATCATTAGGTTCTTCTTCTCCTTGGTCTAATTTAAGCAAATTGTTGTTCACATCTCCAAATATGTCATTAATCTTGTTTTTATGCATTCCACTAATCTCATGTTCATTAAAATCATCAATAGTGTTGCATTTGAAATCGCTTTCATCTTTGCTACTCATATTGAAATCTACATCCAACATGTTGTTTTTATATCATTCTAACATTGGGTTCTCGACTAAGTGTAAGTGCAAAGGTCCATGAGGTTGAAAGGTGTGAAACACACTTTCACAAATGGGGGAAAGTGCAAAGGATGAAGCCCAATGACTCCCAAGTGTACTCATACTTTGGGAGTTTCATTTGTGTGGGAGTTATGAATGTTTAGAGCCTTGGTTGGGAAGGCAAATAAACATCTTAGGATTTCAAAACATCATGGAAAAGGTCTTGAAGTGTAGATGATTAAAGTGCCCTCGCATTATTCATTTATATTGGATTTGCATGAATTATGATCAAAAGAAGAGGTGGGAGTCAAATTGAGAATTTAACTTTAAAACACAAATCCTTTGAAAGAAAGGGTCAAATGAGGTTCGATTGGGGTGTGCTATACACCATTGGAAAGATCTCTTTGAAAAATATAATGTATTTCCTTCGCATTTTCAAAAAAGATTTAATTTGAGAAAGATATGAACATCCAAAGTTTTGGGACAACAAGAGTCCCAATTTTGTGGGAAAATGACATTTGGATATAGTGTCTGTAGAGAAACATAGAGTATATTACAGGGAAGGGAATGGTACTTCCTCCCAAAGGTTATGGGTTGTGTAAAGCTTATGCTTGAAATTGTACCTATTAAGTTTGTAGCACCACTTCCATTCAATTTGCATGAATCAGTTTTTTTTTTTTGGTTGTGTAGGTTGACTTCATCTTAAACTCTCACTTGTGAGCTTGTCCTAGTCCCCTCCCAGAGCTCCAACATGCCCTTTTAACCTCAAAATGTTGCGAGTTAAAGAGCATGCCCTAACTCTCTTCTTCTTCCGTTGTTTCATTATGGGACCCATCTTTGGGTCTCTTGAAGAATTTGGGGGCACGTCATCCAACATGTTCTTCTCATACCATGATATGGGAGTGGCACCAACTTGTTCCTTCAAAAGTTTACTATTGGTGTAAATATACATTGGGTCTATTACTTGGTCAAATCTGAGGCAATTTTGCACCTATGCATAAATGATTATCAATTTCAATTTTGTTCACATCACAATGTTAAACAAACTTGGGGGAAAATATGTTTAACCATGGTGCAAAGGTGTGAATGTCCATTATAATCAAGTCCCACCATTCATGGGAGGCATATTTAGCACGATTTATAGTAGGCATGTTTACAAATGGTCTTCCACCGTCAACAAAGTCTATCAAAACTTGCACATGTGAATTGCATTGACCAACATGTTTTGTAATACATGTTTAATTCCTTTCTTTGTATTGACATCATCATGGATCCAATTGTTTCTAGAAAGATAGGGGTTAAGGAATGCCCAATGGTCCAAATTCTTAAAGGTGTACCATTTAGGACAAAAAAGACCTAGTCCTTAATGGAGTCATTTTTTGTCCTATATTTCAATCCCCATCAATATTAATGAATCAATATGTGTCAAAATTTTAATAACTATCATATTTTAAACCATTACAATTCTAGATTCCATTAATTTCATCCATTTTATATCTTTACATGGTCAAATAGGATTATGTAAAATAGTACAAAAAAGGTGACATTATGGAGAGGGGTAATCATTACTTGGACAAGCATGGACAAATTTGGTCACATGCCTTGGACATAGGTGATTGTTACTTGGACAAGGGTGGACAAAGGTAGTGGTTCTTTCAATGGGGGTGGTTGTTATTCAACTAATTTGTGGACAAGGTTAAATATATTATGATTAAATTATAGTCATAATTTGGATAGTTTAGATTATTTGCATGATGCCATGAATCTTTGAGATTAATGTAATTAGCTAGATGGACAATTGAAATATTTCTTTTTTTAATAAAATCCAACATAATTTTCTTGTTACCACATTTAATGCTCTTTTAAATGTTGAACTAAAAGTGCATGTGTTGGGTTCTCGTGGTGACTTTTTTACATAGTTTGCACATATTATGTCCATAGGGGTAATTATTTTACATAGTCTGCATGTGTTATGTTTGTAGGGTCATTATTTTACCCTTGATACATAAATAACTATACTTAGCATAGGTTGACCCTAAATTGACATGACATAGGGTCATTTCAATATAAAAACATACATGACTGATGTGACATGATAAGGCCAACATTGATAACCCTACTCTTACCCTTATTTTGGGAACAATTCTAACAAATATGAAGACACCTACAACACTTAAACACAGACACAACAACCATAATATTAAAGAAAAAAATCTAAATAGGACAATTGTACCATGACATTATAATCTATAATTTGACTAACCATTTGCATGAAAAAAGGGGGTTCAAATATTATATATATATATATCAGTAATAGTGCCATGAAAATAATAGGAGACAAATCTATTTTGTCACCCACATTTACATTGCCAACATTGCCAAACCACTTGATAATGGTTTGTTTATATGGAAAACTCTACATTGTAAGATACATTGATTGGAAAGTTTTGTAGACATATTTAAATGCATGCTAAGCATGTTGATGAAATCGACTATATTAAATGTTTGTTCATCCTCAATAGAATTAAACACCTAGACTACAACAATCTTGACCAATTTGATGTATTCCAATACTTATAGTTGAGGATGACAAATCCAACATTGTTTTTTCAAAGCCTTATGAGTGGGTTGAACTTCTTGTCTTTTTGCAAAATTGGTTTTACATTATGCAACATGGTCAATTTGAAAAAGAAGTTTGCAAAATCAATAGTTTGACTTGAAAGGAAATGAGGCATTATGTTCCCACTTTGACACATTTTGCAATGCACACAAAATGTGGCTTTCAAGATAGCCAAGTGATTGTGAAAATTCTCGTCTACCTCCTTTCCATTTGTAGCCCAAAATTGTGGATACACCACACCCATGGCTATCATAACTCCATGTGGTAAGAAGTGGCATTGCAAGTTTTCAGTAAAGCCTTGAGCTATGCCTTTGCATTCTTCTTTCATTTTGTTGATGGTTTGGCTAAAAACTTTTGAAGGTGATAGGTTTTTTTTTCTAGCATTATCAACACAAGATTGCTAAATAGGGTATTTATGATCAGCAAATGAAAATGCCAAATAGACAATGTTATTTCGCCATTTAGGTCAAAAAAATTAGCTTGAAGGTAGGTTGTCATTGGAACTTCAATTGAATTACAATAATCAAAACTTGGATCTTCATACTTGCTAAGAGGACTATAGTAGAATTGGTATAACTCTTTCTAGGGTAGCCTAACAAACTCCACAAAGTTGCAAACAAAGATGTACATATTGTGCAAATTTGATTAATGCATATACACATTCAAACATAGGAAGGATATTGAAGAGCCTTAAAATGAGTTCAACATTGCATAATGCATTTATGTCTTTTAAAGTAGCCTTTTTTCTCAAATTCACTATGATAAAACTATGTTCATCGCAATTCATTTGATGCAACTAGAAAATGTCCAATAGAACTAAATTGCAAGTAAAAAATGTTTGATAGAACTAAATTACAACTAGATAAACAAGTTGCAATGGAAATGATTTTCTCATAGTAAATTTTAATGCATCCATCTTTATAATTAAAACATTGTATTTTTCATATATGCATTTTGCTTTAAAAACATAGAAATGTAATAGGTTTTGACATTCCAAAATAATTTGTTCCCTTTGGTGTTGATGAGGTAAACAAGTTTTTAGAATTTTAGAATTTTTTTGATTGTGCAAAAAAACATCAGATTATGCTTATGAGATACCTTCCAACCTTTTCATTAAATCCAATTCTAATAAAGACATTGCTACCAAATTTATCTCATGAATGAAATATTAATGCATTTTAATGAGAATGGGAACAACTTTATTTTTGAATTGAAATGTGACACACATTTGATGGCCTTGGAACACACTACTCCCATCACATCCCATGTTGACCAAATACATTATCAAATGTGGCCAAAGCACCAATTGTTTCAACATAGAAGAGGATGGGGATCCATCCTCTTTTAAGCTTGGACCACATATAAATGGATTGACAACCATTGGATATTTCCAATCATTGTGATTTCATTTGCAAAAATGTGAATGAAAGCATTAGCAAAAATGCAACTTTTACGGCATTCAACAACACACCATACATGATGACCACCATGTCCCATTTCAATGAATCAAACAAATGTTTTTTTGAAGCATTCTTCATTTTGAGCATTTGGAACAAGGTTTTGAAGTTTCAAAATCAATTATGGGATGACCATTAGCAAAGATGTGATAAATAGTAACAAATTGGACATATTTCCTTTTGTGATTATAAAAGACATCACATTAAAATAGGTCTAGGATAAAAGGTAGGTAACTAGTAATGTATTGATGTTCATTTTTGGAATGCACTAAAAATTTTTGTTCACATAATAAAAACCCACATCTACCCAAAACATAAAAACTTTGCATTTCAATTTGTGAGCATGCTTAAGAACACTATTTAACTTTAGAGCTAGTACCTTTTCTTTTCCTTCCACTAATTTGAAAATCATAGAATACATTTGATGAATTTCCTCGTCATCATTAACAACATATTCTGCCCATGAAATCCATGGATTTTGAAACTTTCAAGTCATGAAGTTTTTTATTTTTTCTAGAACTTCACTTGGGTAGATCTTTAGGAGCATAATCAACCTAGATGATAGGTGGGTTATCATTAGATTAATATGGTGATGAGGAAAATGATGACCCAACCTCATGATTCATCTTGAAGCAACAAAGATAAAACTTGGTATAAAGACTTGAATTTAAGGTTCTTGGAAATTTGCAAAGTGGTAATTCATTTGTAGAAAGCTTTCAGTAGGTTGTAAGAGTCAAAAAATAGAGAAAGATTGAAACCATAAATTAAAAAACTCTAAAGAAGCAAACTAGGTGAATTAGCTGAATTTTTTATCCCGATTTTATAATGGGAATGTCCCAAGGTGTTTATGAATGTCACATTTTGATGGGTTTTCATCCAAAAGAAAAGGCTTGATACACACCTTGTAACTGTAGTTGAAAATTTTATTTACACTCTTTGTATTTAAGTGTATGCGTTCCATTCACATGCATGTAACTTGTGTATAACATTGAAGATGTAAATGAAAGTGCATAACCATGTAAGGCCATTTCATGCTGTGCAAAACCCTTGAAATAACTATGTAAGACTAATTGATTTACATGTAATGTAAAATAGTGTGGATTGACAAATGAAATGTATTGATGCACTTTTGATTGTCATTGACAATTATGATTTAAAAAAATAAAAATATTGCACCTTTTATTGTCATTGATGAGTATGGTAGGTCGAAAAATGAAGTTATTACATTTTCATTATCATTGAAAGCTATGATTTTCAAGCCAACGAAGATGTTGCTATGCAAGACCATGATGAACAGGTGTGTACAATGAAAAAGGCTTAGTGAAGTTCACCTAAATAGGCCCACGACAAATCTTATAGCATTGAGAAGTGTTGCAAGATGACCATAACATCACATTATTAAAAATATATGTAGTTTTTGCCCTTAGCATTGTGACAATAATGATTAACATGATTGAGCTACTTCTTCAAAATGATTTAAAAAATCCATTTTCTTCATTTTGCCCCTCATTTCCCCACACCCCCAAAAAATAAGAATGTTTGATATGATTAGGTGCACTTCTCATTTCAATTATATCATACATTGTTATTTAAAAATGACATGTGTGATGCTTACATGATATGACACATTTCTAAAATTCTCAAGTGATATCAAGGGTAAAAAATGTCTTGATGCAACATGCTTTTGCAACAATGTGTTAGTGTTGTGTAGCTATATTATTCATGTCCATTGAACATGGTTGAACCCTACACCCTGCATGGTTTTTTGAGGCACCTTATAAACTCATTTCTTTCATCATTTCATTGCCACTGGTAGTGCAGACCACTGCGAAACCCAAGTTGAATAAACAATGATCAGTGAAAAATATAAAAGGTGTAACCTTCCTCTCTTAGTATGTATTGTATAAGATCTATTGTCATATGTAGTACACTTTGTTAGCTCAACTATGCCTATTCTGAAAACTAAAAACAAATTGTATATTTCCTTTTGTGATTTTTATTTTATTTTTTCAATTTTGTGATGTTGATGAGACGGCAATCACTCATCAGCTGACTTAGCAAAATTTAACTCTTAAAAAATATGAAAAGAAAAAAAAAATCTTTACATTTTTTGACTACCTACTTGAAGCTTGTATAGAAATCTTGCAATTTTACTTGGTTTTTTTGGTTTTCCATGAACTTTCCTCCCAACATGTTCTTGAAAACTTAAATTCAAAAACTACCATAGTACCTTGACAGCTTTGGCACAAATTATATATTCTTTAATCCTAACATTTTTGAAAATTTTACTTTCATGAAGACCAATTTCTTTGTGAAGGAAAATGAAAAATATTTTTGAAAATATTCTGGAATATTTTAATTTTAAAATTAAATATTCAAAATTAGTTAATTATGAACAGTAGACATGTAATGAAGCTGCCCCTCCCCCTGTCCTAAGATATTGAGCTATCAGTTTTCTTTTGGTTGCATTCCTCCAATTTCAGCTCCACTTCTAGCTTGAATTTGAAAGATTGTGAGTTGGCCATTCTGAAATGTGCACATAGATTGAAAAGAACAAGATTGTTTCCTCACGTTTTTTCACATAAACTAACCTTGACATTTTATTAGGTGATTCTCAAGTTGAGTATTTTTAAAATTCAACTCTTGTGCATAAGTGGTCATAGGAGGGTATTATCAAAATAATAATTGAGGAAATTGACAATGATATAGTTTACGCGAATTAATAATAAGTGGGTAGCTTCAACACTGATTATATTAAGCATAAAACTGTTTGAATTCTCAAAAATCCTTTTTTTATGAGGATTTTTTTTTTGGTGAAAGAAAATAAAGAACCTTTTGAAATATTCAGGAATACTTCAATTTTCATTAGAATTCTTCAAAAGTAATTAATAGTTTAACAAATTGTGTCTAAGGCCACAGTCCAAGGGAATCTCATGGGGTTTGCCCCAAAGCCCAAGCCAATATTCCTCGCCATGGGAACCTAGGACAAAAAAAATTCTATTTAAAACCCCAAGCCCAAGCCTTCATTTCATGGCCTCTTTGGGACAAAGTGGCTTGGAATCATAATCATGGGTGTCATGGGGTTGGGAGAAAATGGCCTCAAGGTACTGGGGGGTTTGATATGGCAATCTCCCTCTTCTCCCCCCCCCATTAGGATAAGAGGGGCATGAAAAATATGCGCCAAGACTCTAGGCCAAAAAACTTTCTTGTTGCATACCCCAAGCCATAATCAAATTTCATAACGTTACCATGCCTTCATGGATGACCATTGTGGTTGTGTTATTTCATACATGTATAAATATGGAATAAAATTATACATTCATTCCCAATTGTTGTTCCCATCGACCCCAGGACAAAACCATGCAAGGTGTCGGACATGGCATTAGCAAAATTTGTAAGATGTCCAGGTGCCTGTCCAAGGGAATCTTATGGGGATTGCCCCCGGGCCCAAGCCAATATTCCCTGTCTTGGGACCCCAAGACAGAGAATATTCTACTAAAAACCTCAAGCCCAAGCTCACTCCTTGCACAGCCTTTTAGAATTCTGTAGCCATGGTGTTGCACTTGGTTTTGGATTCACTTCATGACTAATTTGTTGTTTGGTGATGCTCACTTTAGCCACTCTACTTGCTGATGTAACCAACCCAATGAACCAATCATTGTGAAATGCTCTAGGAATAGTTTAAGTTTGGGAAAGGGTTGGGAGTTGCAGTGCTAAATTTGCCGCTCCAATGAAAAAGTGACCATGACTGGAAATAAGGTAATAAGTCATAACCCAGAAAACATAACATATATAGAGTCCTTTACAGCAAGGTTTACAACCTTTCAATAGGTGGAAAGCAGTTCAAGTTTGGTACTTAGAAATTCAACAGCCAATTGGATTGAGTTTAGAAGAGGCGACTTTTAGTGAAAATACATTTTTTTAAAAGGAAGTAAAATTAAAGAGAAATGCTTGAGTTGCAAAATGAATTCTAAGGAAGTGACTCTTTACCAGAATTATTTAAGAGAATCTCCACCCGGAGCAGTAAAGTGGCCTGTATGCAAAATTTTGGATGATATATATCTATCAATAGTGTGAAAGTCAGCTAGGGCCTGTAAATGTACCCTAGCTACAGTGTCCTCCAAGAGGTCCAGTAGACTAAAATAATTGCTTTTGATTGGCCAACCATAACTGACTGGCCTGGGTGATGGATGACATTGAAATAGACTCTCACTTTTATACCGTCCACATTTTCATGTTTATGGGTGGGGATGGAGGAACAATTTGTGCTCTATGTTGGATGTAATAAACACATATAGAGGTTCAAATAGCGTTGTTGGTGGAGGTGTGTCTCCATTTTGGAGGTGGTCACTTGAAGGTATAGGAAGGGTAACATGCACGTTTAAAACCTCCCCTCAATGCTTATCCCCTGTGCACCCACATGATTTTCAATGACTTGTTCAACTCACAATGATTCTTATTGTAGATAAGATTTAGTATGGGTTGGTGTTGAATTGAAACCCACGAGCACTTGCAACACTGCTGCAGGTACCAATTGGTGTTGACCGGGTATATCAATTTTATTGTATCAGCTGAGTTTTAAGGGTATATGACAATTTTCCAAACTATATATCAGCTGGGTTAAGGGTATATTGGTTAAAAATTTCAATCTGAGTAAACGTATGCATATAGAATACTCAAAATTTTCAGTCCAAATAAGAGTAAAAGACCATCGTTTACCTTTTCTACAGTATAAGGGTAAGGGTGTATATTAAAGACTCATTTTTCAAAGATCACCATGTGGCTATATGTGTGAGTAAAAAAGAAAAATTCTTAAATGTGTTTGAAAGGTTCTCTAATAAATTTGAAAAGATTAAGGAGGGCATTAATTTGTTCTTTTTCGAATAATAATACACATAACTAATTCCCAACACTTAGTATGAGAAAAGTACACATGTTATATAAAAGTTTAGTTACGGTTGTAGCTTCTACCACTGGTTTTAGCATGTTTAGCACAATGATCTGAAATTTCCAAAGCTGGAGATATAGCCACCATTGATTTTTTAGTATAGAAGGAGCCAAGCATAAACAAGATTTCATGTGAAAACATTAGCTTATTATATTTTAGCTAGAATTGATATACTCACCTCTTGCCCTCCTCCTAACACATCACTTGCACCTATGTAAAAGTAAATCTGAGTATATAAGTACATATGAGCTGGATAAAAGTAAACGTTGAGTATATAAAAATTACTTACCAGATTGTCTGGTAGGGTAATAAAAAGATAATTATTTTCTTAGTAAGTTCTGAGTAGTGTATAAATTTGCCCGCTTACATACCTATAGGTATAGGTGAGTAATAAATTTACCCACCCAACATTGGTCCCAATGGGCCTGGACATTCAACTCCGATCATCCTATCTCCCATTACAACCTGTTCTGTGGCCTAGAAGATATTCACATGCCAATTTTTGTTTGGTAAAGTCAAGCTTGCATTACAACCTGTTTTGTGGCCTAGAAGATATTCACATGCCAATTTTTTTTGGTAAAGTCAAGCTTGCATTACAACCTGTTTTGTGGCCTAGAAGATATTCACATGCCAATTTTTTTCGGTAAAGTAAAGCTTGCGTGAGTTAAAGCATCTAGGTTTTCACACTCTCATATCAAGCTTGTACCCACGGCACAAGACTTTTTGGCTCCAGGTAAACAGAATCAGGATGTATCTGCACAACATAGCTATTTGGTTTAGGGTTTCTTACACACGACTTATGACTTTCTTATTCAGCTCCTCCTTGATTTCTTAGTTCAGTCCCCAGTTACTGCAAAAACCAATAGAAAATCTCTACATGTTGAGGGGGTTGAACCTACTGTCTAGACTCCAGGGAAATGTTGGTGGATGTTGTTGTGGGAAATCATATTTTGGTGGA
The DNA here is from genome assembly GCA_963921925.1 of Sphagnum tenellum. NCBI lineage: Eukaryota > Viridiplantae > Streptophyta > Sphagnopsida > Sphagnales > Sphagnaceae > Sphagnum > Sphagnum tenellum. The sequence continues at coordinate 17,430,712 of OY998142.1, read as the reverse complement.
TGAAAGCATCTCAGAATGGATGAAGTCTGAGCTGGGAGTCTTTTTTGAATTGTGAGTTCTTGTGCCCATTTACCTACTTTTCTAAAAAGAAACAACAAATGTCCCACCATTTCACTGGTCACCAATGACAACAAGTCCAGATGCTCACAGATTGGGGCTGTGGATGATACCCTCAATGTACTGCATTCACAAGTTATATAGTTCATCCTTCATGTTACTGGAGAGTGCCAGGTTTTTTAAAGGGGACCATAAAGGTGAAGCATGATTTGAATGGGCTGGTACATCAACCTCCAAGTGTTATTAGTCCACCAGTTCCAAACTCAATACTAAATTTCCATAGCAGAAGATGAGTGAAATAATATTTCCAAAGTAAATTTGAACTTGAGAGTACTCATGAGGGCATTTTAAAGTTCAAGAACAGAAAGTGGTGAACATGAGCCTGAGTTCACATTGCCCAGGTTCAGTGTTATTTTTTTCCCTTCTCATTTGTTGGACAAAGCCTTTGGGAAACTTTTGATTTCCAAGTGAAGATTCAACTAATTTTACTATTTTTAAGGGGAAAAAATCACCAAATTTTCAACATCACAATTTTTTAATAAAAAAGACCCTGGTTCGGTTGCCAAGGAAAGAGTGTAAAATGTATAATAATTGATCCTTCCACAAAATTAGTCAAGAGGATTAAGGGTAAAAATTTCTGGTCACACTCAATGTATCCCCCGGACCACTCACCCACTCTCAACTAGTGTGCAGTCCACATACATTGAAAGCTCATAAGTGCAACTGATTAGACTCAAAAATTGGTTACTTTGGGTGATCAATGAATTCATTTGGGTGGCATAAATAAATTTGAAAAATAGGTACAACAAAAACTTCACCCACAGTTAATGTCTCTCCCCAAACTTCAAACATTTAAATTTAGTAAGAACCAAATTTTTATTCCACAAGTTAAACCAAAGCCTGCAACTCACCACAATGGCAAGCTGATCTAGTGCAATTTAAGATTAGTTTAGGTTTCATCAAATAATGTCACTACAGTTCTCAAACGATCTGTGCACTGCATTAGAATTGAATATAGATTTTTTTGAAGTATGATGATCAGGCCCTGCTGCATGCATGAGGAGAGCAAAATCAGAAGAGAAAAATCTTAATGCTGCTGATCCAGTACCGTGATCACCTCCAACAGTTGGGAAGATTCTTGAAGAAGTCTTTGTATGGAGAAAGATTGGAGCTTGCTTTGGTGTTACAGAGTAGTACTTAGTTACACTAGTCCTCATGACGAGCTGCATGGATGCAGGACAAAGTTTTCCCCTGGAGATTGGTTTCATCAGTCGAACCAGGAATGCTTCTTGTGACCACTAAACTGCTGATCTTCGTAAGAGTATTCTTCTTCAGCTTTGTGGTGTTTCTTGATCTGATGATGCTCATATAAGCCATAGCCTCCTGCTCCCACAGCCGCTGCCGCTGCTAGCTCCTCTTCAATCCGGTGTCTGCCTGCATGCTCTGGGTCCACCTTCACCTCATGCGCCTCATACTAGTAGTAGTACAACACAACCAACAATAGTATCAGGTTCCACACACATGTACACGGATCGATAGCATAGTAATTAGCAACGGAAACAACGGCATGTGCGAGTGCACACGAGGTAAGTAATTATATCAGAACTTCTGACAATCGAAATTTTATCAAAGAAAAAAATTGCAAATTCGTTCTGAAGTTCGGAGGAGCTGGAAAGATGTGATCAGGGTTTATCAATCTTCTTACTGCAGCAAATAGTCCGGAAGCAACAGCACCAAAGCCAGCCATGTGCTCATTCCTCTTTTCCCTTCTCTCTTCCTCTCGGAGTTCATTCACACGCTCCAATCTCTGCTCCTCTTGGTAGATAGGTTGCGTGTCTCCACCATAACCGGACCCGTAAGCTGCACTCGACTGTCCTGCGTAGCCTGGGTTATACCCATAGGCGACAGGAGGGGGAGGAGGAGCGTACCCATACTCACCAGGAGGAGGATACACGTACTCCACCCGCTCTTCATACGCATAGGGAGGAGGAGGAGGAGGAACTCCATAATCCCCACCCTCAAAGCGTTCCTCTCTGTATTCCTCATACCGATCAGGTCTGTAGTACTCCTCCTCATCACGATGGTGATGATGGTGATGGTACGACATGATGTCGATCTTGCAAAAATATACTATCCGGCACTCCTGCAAAAATCTAGTCTCTGTATGACTACTCAAGATCAACTCTAGCTCGAGATTAATGATCCGGTTTTGACAAAAGGCTTGCTGAAAACCTGCACGAGCTTGTGAACAAAAAGGACTTACAATCACACGACTACTGCACACAACACTAGATCTTACAGGTCTTCCTGCAGCTTCAGGTGTACAAGATCTTTCTGCAGATTTTTACAACAAAATTAGAAGTCTCGGATTTGAGCATAAACGGATACTTTCTCTCTCTCTCTATCGACACTGAGGGAATGTTTTTTGACGAGAGCTCCAATTCCCGATTCTGCAGTTTTATGCGCAGTCGCGAAGCGTGTGGAGTTGTTCCTCGGAAGTGAAAGGAAGAACGCGTTGCGTCGGATTCTCGCTGGGCAGCTCCGTCAAAGCAAGGAAGCGCTGGAAGGGTGACTCGAAATTTCCAGAAAAAAAGAAAAAAGAAAAACAGAGGAAAGATGTGCAGCAGGTACCTAGTGCCCACTATTTCATATGTTTCGAGAGGAGTGGACTAAAACCTTTATTGTCTTAGCTTTTCATTCATCCATTTAGTTTTCCATATTTGAGACTAGTTTTCATTATTACATATTTTCATTCAGATACCTATGAGATAAGTTTCCATTCATGTAATAATGAGACCAGTTTAAAGTTTGGGTTTCTTTCCATACCAGTTTTTTGGGCTGGAGATTATTGAAAAAAGGAACGGAAAATAAAGTAGGTTTCCGGGGTTTAAAATTGCCAGATTTCAAAAAACATTTTTTATTGTAATTTCTAGGTATAGTAGGTTCCTGTAGGTTGCCAAAATTTTATTTTTCAAAAAATAAAATCTTGTTGATAGCTAAATTTTGGGGTTTTTAACACCATACCATTGTGGGTGCTGGTTTACGCAGGGCGCAATGGTACTATGGTATGAATTGAAAGCCCCAAAGTGTTCTTTTGGGGGTCTCCTTCTCTGCAATCCAGTTCTCCATTTGTTCCCAGAAAGAAAGGAAAAAAGAATAGAAGTTTCTTTTGGGTTGATTCTAAAGATTAAACCTAGATGGGGTTTCTGAGTCACAGTATAGCATTTCTCAGGTCAAATAAATGGGCTACTATTTAAATGGAGGCTTCACTCAAGAAGGTGAAGGTACCATTGAAATGTGCTGGTTCATGCAAGTAGATTGCTGAATAATGTAAAATTGTTTTGTGTATAATCTTTTGAACTGGTGATCCTGGCATGTGTTTTCCCGATGCCACAAGCCTTTGAAGAAATTGGATTGTTCAACACTTGTTCCATTATGTACAATAACCTAATTGTGCACATGTTGCTTGTCCAATGTTCTGTCACACTCTTTATGTTTGAGTCTTGTGCTTTACGAATCAGACCTGTAATAGAGTTTGGAAATGCACTGCATTGAAGCGCTTTGGAAAAATGAAGAAAGAAGCGACATACTTGGGTTTAGTGATTTTTTGGTGCTGAATTTCTGTTATTTTGCAAAAATAGTCATCCAAGCTTTTGCAGTTTTTATCAAATATTGCCACAATTGCCTAAAATATGAAATTGTGCTTAAGATTTTTTTACTTTCTCATTTAGAATAATTGGCAAATTTGACTATATGTACTTATGGATGATCAACACATGAGTAAAATCACAAAATTGAAAAAAAATCACTGCTTTGGTTCAGTGGGATTTTTCTTTCATATTTGTGATAGTAGCTGAGCTCGGCATCATCCATGACACAGTTTAGCCAGATTTGGCTATTAACAGGATATGAAAGTATTAAAAAAAGATTTCTTGGCTTCATGCTAGAACCCAATAAAGAAATCTGGAGATATTTAAAAATAAAACTGAAGAAATTTGGCAACTAGAAAAATTTTAAATCCACATTTTAGCCATTTCGAAAGAAAAATAGCCAACTGACTAAATTTAGCCAAAAAAAAACGAAGGCTGGAACTTGGAAGGTGTTGGTTTCGTTGACCATATCTGTGTGGCGTGAGTTAACATAAGATAATATTGTTATCACTCCTGAGACAATATGTAGAGACTTTCAAAAGTCAGGGAAAAATATTATGAGTACCCCGAGTTTGGTCATACACGGGTAAGATTAAAAAAACGTGCAAAAAAGTACATCAGCATTCAAGGGGGGCGTGAAACTCAGAAAACCATCAATTTTGTTCTGAGTTTCACCCCGTCTTTCTTTTACCCTGAGCGCCTCCGCGGCTGCTACATAGATTTTCACTGCTCTTACCTGTACAGCAGTGTTGGCCGGATATCCTGAAAATACGGATATCCTGACTGGATATCGCTCAGGATATTATTTTTGAAATCCTCTGGATATCCAAGTGATATCCTTATCTTTATATCTCAAAATAATGATATCCGCTCATATAATATCTGGACAGAATTTTCTTTTGAAACAAAAGATATTAAATCCCTGCCTGGATATCAATATGAGAGGGGTTTATATTTAAGGTGTAGACTGTAGACGTGTAGGTCGTTAGAAGGATCAAAACAAAATTGTGGGTGCTCGTGTAGGCCGGTACAAGGGAAAAAAAAGCTGTGGGTGCTGGTGTAGGTCATTACAAGGGAAACAATTGCTGTGGGCGCTGCCATTAGACTTTTTAAAAAAAAACCCTAAATCTAGAATAAAATGGGGCTTGAACTCATCTTGGGCTGACTTTCGCCTTTCCTTGTTTTTTCTCTTCACATTGCTCGGGTCTTCTCTTGTGTTTTTTCTTTGTGCTACTCTTTTTTCCTCCATGTGTTGCTAGACTCTCCTCCTTGCGTTGCGCGGGTCTCTTGTTCACCTTGCTTTGATCTTTTTTTCATGTTGTTGAGTTGTCCTTTTTGTGCTACTCTATTCTCCTCTTGCATTGTTCGGGTCTCCTCTTCACATTGCTGTGGTCTCTTCTTCATGTTGTTAAGTTTTCTTCTTTGCATTGTTTTGTTCTCCTCCTTGCATTGTTGGGCTTTTTTCTTCGCACTACTTAGGTCTCTTCCTTGCATTATTGTAAACTTTTTTTCATGTTGTTGAAATCTCTTTTTTATGCTATTTTGTTTTCCTTTTCACAATGTTGGGCTTTCCTTTGTGATGTTGCTCTACTCTCCTCTTGATGTTGCTCGACCTTCATGTTGCTCGGCTCTCCTTTGTGATGTTGCTCTATTCTCCTCTTGATGTTGCTCAACCTTCGTGTTGTTCGGCTCTCCTTTGTGATGTTGCTCTCCTTTTTGCATTGCTTGGCCTTCCTTTTTGTGTTGCTTTCCTCTTCAGCTGCTCTCCTATTTCAAGTACAATTTTGTGTTGTTTTTTTTTTCATGGTGTTGTTGTTAGTGTGTTGTTATTCATTAAAAAATCTTGTACTACCCCCCTACATTCCTTCTTGTAGGAATTAGGAATGGTCAAGAGTCGAAAATCGAAAACCTATATTTTTTCAATAAGTTTTTGTCCCTTTGTTTATTTCCATTTTTTTTGTTTTTTTATCTCATGTCTTTTGTTTTTATTTTTTTCGCTTTTGGTTTGTGATGCATGGCTTGTTACAAATTGTTTTGGAGACAAACATAAATTCTTATATTTTTAACAATTTTATATCTTTGCTTACTTATTTGCAATATTCTCTTTTTGCTTGCTTGTAAATGCTTTGGAATTTTATGTCTTTGTTTGTTTTACAGTTTTTTGTCTTTGCTTACTTGTAAATGTTTTACATCTTACTTAGTTGTGCATATGAGGACTATTATCACATCACACAACAAAACCTTGTATTTGTTTCCTGAAATTTTTCCACCATCTGGCCTTGTAGAACAATTGTGAAAGATGGAAAGGTCAAATGACTTTAATAATTGCACAATGCAAATTGAAGAATATATAATATGCATAAATGATGAAATTAAAGTTAATCAAGTAAGGGAAGAAAGAGAAAACCCAAGCTTGCAAAGTGAAATAAGTAGAGTGTCACAAGAATCTAATGAAAAGAAAACTAAACAAATTTTGCAACAGTTGCATACTCAAAGAAAAAATTGGTGTTTTTATAATAGAATTGCACTTTGTTGGTTTTTTTTATTGTGTTAATGATTACTCGAAAGTAAACTTGGATGTTTTTCAAATGATGTGTTATTTATTTTGTCATTTTCAACTTGTTTTTATGAATTCAAAAAAACAATGAAGGAAAGGTTTGATAATATATTATAAAACAAGTGGCATAACATGTCTCTAGAAACATCTTGATGCGGATTATTTAGCAATTTATAAAAGGTTTTATGAAGAAATTAATAATCAAGGGAAAGAAAAATTTGAAATTTTTTGCAAAGAAGAGGTCTTTTATTTCTAAATCTTCCATATTTGAATGTTTTGCTTCAAAAGATCCCTTCAAAAAGGATGATGTGGAGCAAAAGATGTTATTGGAGAATCTTGCACTTTTAATTATGAAAAATCACTTGCTTTTGCAATTTGTGGAGAGTGTGTGGTTAAAGTATTTTGTGTTACAATTATGTCCTTGTGTTCAATTCCTTTTTTGCAAATTATTTTCAAACACAATTTTGCATGAATTGGTAGAAAAAACTAAATAAACATATGTATTACATGTGCTAAATGATTATAGTTGTGTTATTTCCAATTTTGATTTGTGGATGTCCAAGGGTGCACATGATGTGTTTATCTTGGTCAAAAAATTTTGGGGATCTGATTGGAAACCAAAACATGTTATTCTTGGTTTGTTTGAAGTTGTTGAAACTACGAGATAGGCATTGATTAGAAATCTTATTGAACTTTGAAATGCATACGGCTTAAGAAATACAATCATAACATATGTGAAGAATGAAGGTTCAAATGTAAATACATTGATCAATGTTTTGAAGTTTGTCGTTAAATGTGAAACTCTAGGTTTGGAAGAAAACTTTCAGGGAACCTATTTTGGTCATATTTTTTTCAAAGTGTGCCAATATACCACAACCGGTGACAAAGTTTGTAGGAACTTGAAATATGTGTCTATTAAATCTATCTAAGCAAATTTGCAAAAATGCATTACTTGGCCAAAGAAATTTGGTAAAGGTCATAAAAAATGGAACAGAGCTTGCATTGAAGCTAGTTTGAAATCCAAGAAACTAAACACTTTAAGGAAAACAAGGTTAGTTTGGTTTTTAGACATTTAACTTTTTGCTCCATATTTGCAAGTCTATTGTTTTTAGTTTATTTTAATTATAAGTTTTCTTGATAATCCTTGGTCTACTTCAACAAGTTTGCAAGTAAAATCATCCTATTTTAAGAAGCATTACAATTCAAAGCAGTAATTGGCCTTTGTTATAGTCGACAAACTACAATGAAAATTACTAGTTGTGTGCTTCCACCTTTAACTTAGCACATATCTTAAACAATTGTTGATGTTTTGTTTTCAGTTGTAAGTACTTGTGGGCATTGGTTATTTTCTACTGCTTTGAATACAATAATCATCATAAGCCTGAAACTTAAAGAAAAACTTGGAATTTCATCTAATTTGCAAGATTTAATTATTGATGATTTTGTTGTAGCCCATGAATTACCATTGTTTGCATTTAACATTAGAAAAGAAGTACGTTGTGTATTGAATGGTTTTCTTTCATTATTTAAGAAGTATGTAAGAAATAAAACACATAACATGTTGTCCTTGATGTTAGACTTTAGATTTAAACTTTGAAGTGGGTTTCATCTCTTATTAGTAAGAATATGTTGTTTCCATTATGGAAGAGTATGATCAACGATCTTTATTTCCTATGCTTTTGAGATGTTACCACATCCTCCACCCTATGGCAAAATTTGGACTTGTGGCAAATATGCAAATTGATGAAGAAATGGACATTTTTGAAATGTTTGCTAGAACAACTAAGCTAGCAAAGGAGGTGGTGAACAAGGAGTTGCAAATGTTTAGAAGGTTTCAAGTGGATGTCAAGGACATAAAATGTCCTTTAGAATGGCGGTTGAAACACAAGTCTCTATTTCCAACTATGGCATTTCTTGCTTGTCAGATTCTTGGCATTATTAGTTTTCAAATAGAAACTAATTTTTTTTTTCATTAGCTGGAATTCTTACAAATTTGAGGAGATGTTTCTTGAAATCAAATAATTTAGATAAGATAATTTTTGTTAGTAAAAATTGGCCTAGTGATCCTAGGTTGGGTTGTAGTTCACCTTTTAGTTTGATAGAGTTGATTGAAGTTGATGTTGCTTTAGAGGAAGAATTAGAACAATATGAAGGTGAATTTGAGCGAGATGAACTTTTGGACTTGTAACTGTAAAATACTTTTGAAAAACAAAATTGTTTTATCTTGTTATCCAGAATCCTAGGTTATTCGATGGATATTAATGGTGACAAATATCCGGTCATACTGAAAATCCGGCAATAGATTTTGATTCTTTTTATGAGATCCTTAAAGGATATTATAATTTATTTTTTAAATAAAAGTAAAAATAATCAGAACAGGTGGATAACAAATAGGTGGATAACTGGAACCGGCGGATCTAAAAAAATGATTATATCTGCCCAACACTGCTACTATGATTCTTCATGAACCTTGTGTATTAAATTCTGAAATACAGCATTGCGCACTGAGTTTCAGCATTTCATACTGAGATTTCCTTACTTTGTGGATACCACTAAAAGAAGGGTTAGGGGGTGAAAGACAAGGTGAAGACAGGGTGACTTAACAGATATCTTTTATAGCCTACTGTTATGGGACTCTTGTTATCAGACTGAAGACAGCACGGTTCACTAGAGTTATCCTTGAAGTCACCCTGTCTTTGGGCCCCAGTTTGACCCTGGATTCCCTGTTTTATCCTCAATTCCAGTGTAGCTGTAAAGTGAGCAAAACAACTTATCCTTTAATGAGATTAGGTAGCCTATCAGTAGAGATTTGCCAGAGTTAGTTTCACTTTGACAACACTGGACCTAACCAAGAATATGAGCAGCAGTAAAGGCAAATTGGGAACTGGGGGTGAACCTGCTGTGAGGACGAATTTAAGTGAGATAACCAGTTTCATGCCCTCTTTTTTTTTTCCTCTTCTTTTCTTATTTTCATATGGGCTGTTTTAATCCTGACTTTGGATTTCGTCCTCAGTTTTGGGAAAAGACACACTGGGTCAAAACTGGGCCCCTGTACCCCCATTTTTGGGTATTTTGTGGATAACTCTTTGAGTAAAATTCTGTGATTTTTTTTTGGGTGATAGTGAATGTGTAAGGTAAAATCAGTGTGGGATTCTTAGTTAAAGTAAAAGCACTTGAAGAAAAATAAATTCTCAGAAATCCTGCTTCTTATCTTGACCTTCACAAGCCAAGAAAACCTGCTTTAGGTTGGAACATGTTGCAGACTATTGGCACTTATTCATAGAATATATTGCCCCATTCAAACTTGCGAACATCTTCTGAAGGATGGTTATCACTTGGGAAGTTTCAATACATCACCAATTTTGGAAAAAATCAACACCTCTGATATCTATTGGAAAAATTCAAGACATTTAGAACGGTAATAGCTAGGTTGTTGATAATAGAGAGAAAATAAATTTCTTCATGATTGTGGTGGCATGCAAAATTTTGCAGGTTATTAGACATGAAAGGACCCTTGGGCCCGATATCTTTTGAATAGCCAAAACTACCTATATTTTTGAAAGGTTGCCAAACAGAGTACCACTTTTTTCGGCAACTTTGCAACAAAGTTCTGGGAAGAGTATAAAGGCGTAGTAACAATGGGATCAAAGGAGGCATAAAGCACTTGAAGAAGTATCCTTGTGTATTTGGAGGGTACCTTTTCTTCATGAATATTCATTTAGAGAATTGAAGGGATATTATGGCTACTCCTTAAAAGTCACAGGAATCTTATGCCTATAAGCATCTTATGCCCACATTATGTATACTCCTTCCTTAGGCATGGGGATCTAAGCCCTAAAATAATAAAATGTAAGATCATCCCTACTCTGAAATAGTAGGTGTAATACGTTCTCTGTTCCTCGACCTTGTCACCTAGGTAAACCCTACACCCTAGGTTGGTGATAATATTTGTGGCGTGCTTTACTTCAAGTGGGTAAAGTCCAAGGGTGGGGATTCCACAGAACCTCTAATGAGCTCTGTTCGGACTTGTCTTTTTGCAACTTCTTGTTTTAACAAAGCTTGTTAGGGTATATTTAACGTCATCCGGGGCTCAGCTGCTACCTCATCCTAAGCCCCTATTTTGTGACTTCCCTCCACTTGGGGGATATTTTGTACACAAAGTCCACCCATCAATTTCTTGGTGCTACTTCCTAGCTTGGATCGAGGAAAAGTTTGCTGCAGTTTTTCTCTGGCAGTGCGTGCTCCTTGACCTTCTAAAAGAGTTCCAAAGACTTTTACTTGAATGGTCTCTTCAGCTACATGGAAGTTGAGCAAGTGGCTCCTCTTTTCCATTGCTTCTATATTACTTTACAAAGAATTATCACAATAACCTTACCAATATTACTTTCATGAACCCCTTAACAAGCTTTTAAGAGAGAGGATACAATTGCCTCCTTATATTTGTCTACTACATTTTTTTTCTTTTACTTTGAGTGCTTACGGAGTTTACCCAAAGTCACCTAAATTCAACCTAAACAAGTAGCTCATCGCGTAATGGCTCTACCCAATGTTATATCACCATGATCAATATTTTATTCCAAAGATCAACTCCTTAGGAAGGAAAATAAACAATCTTTAGGAGTATTTTATTTTTAGAAATTGAATATTCAAAATCAATTAATTGTTTGGGAGGCATGTGCCAAAACTTGCCAAGGTACTATAGTATATGGAATTTTTGGAATTTTTAATTTTGAAATTGAAATGTTTGAATTTCAATGTGTGAAAACTAAAATTGAAACTTGTATGTGAAATGTTTGGAATTTGAATTTTTGAAAACTAAAATGTTTAAATTGGGATGTGTAAATACTCAAAGCTGAAAATTGAAAATTGAAATCTTTATGTGAAGTGTTTAGAATTTCAAATTTTGAAAACTGAAATGTTTGAATACTGAGAATTGAAATGTTTGAATATTGAAAACTAAAAACTAAAATGTTTGAAAACTGAAAATTAAAAACTGAATTGTTTGAAGATTGAAAATTAGAAACTGAAATGTTTGAAAACTGAAAATTAAAAACTGAAATGTTTGAATATTTCATCTTCATGAAAAATAGTGGTGACAAGCTATCATGACTACCTAATGACTTCATTAGCTCCCAACAATGGGCGAAGATAAGTGCTTCAGAATCTACCTAAAACGTTAATCAAACCATCATTCAAAATTAGTGCCCTAAGTTTTTTTAATTGTGTTTCTAAAAGCAATGGGAAGTTTAAATCATGACATTGGCTGGCATTCCAGAAACATAAATGTGAAACATTTTTTTCATCCACTAGAAAACATATTTATCAAATCTTAAAGAAAAAAACTCCTTGATAACACTTTGAAGGTAACCCATCTATTTTGTTAGTTCTAACGAGACCAAACCAAACATATTAAACATGCAATTGGTGATAACCTTGTGAATGCCACCCATAACATATTAGATCATCACTTTCATAAATTGCAATTGTCTACCATTACCTTGATCAATTCTTGACCATGGGTGTATAAAATAACAATAATTTGTTCATAATTTGAAGACAACAATTGTACATAAGCCCATATCCTCACTTTCAATATGTCTGAAAACAACAAGCAGACTCAAACATGCCATTACTAGCAGTATATTCCACTATTACATTTTGTCCTTTGAAGGCTCAGTCACATTTCATTCACCTACAACATAACATTGAATTCTTTTCATGTATGGAAAATATATAAACAAAATTAAAAGGAATGACAAAAAGAATATTAACATTCCAATTGGTGATATAATTTTGGCTGCTTATGGTAAGTTTGGGGGCAAAAAAACTAATACATAATAAGCACAATTCAATGGATAATGGGTAACTATTGAAACATGAGCTAGTTGAAGAGGGAGAAACATGTATAATATTGGTCCTAATGGTGAAGCCCCCTTTCCAATGTCACTACTCCCGCCACTATGTTATTAAGCATTTTCGTTAAAGAATGAATGAAATGGTTAAATATATGTCGTAACCTTAACATTGGGTTCATGACTAAGTGTGAAGTGCAAGACCCCATAAGAGAATGTGTTTAGGTGTGAAACACACTTTCACAAATGAAGAAGAGTGTAAGGGATGAAGCCTAATGATTCCCAAGTGCACTCCCACTTTGGGAATTGTATTCATGTAAGAGTTGTGAATGTTCAAAACCTTGGTTGCAAAGGAAAAAAAAACACCACATTGGGCCCCTAGGATGCCATTAGAAAGGTCTTGAAGGGCAAATGCTTAAAGTGCACTCACATTGTTCATTTAGACCTAATTTGCATGAGTTATGATGAAAAGTAGGGGTGGGAGTCAAATTGAAAATTTGACTTTCAACCACAAATCCCTTGAAAACATGGGTCAAATGAAGTCCAATTGGAATGTACTATACATCGTTGGAAAGATAGTTTCAAGGGATATAAGATGTTGTAATTGCATTTTGAAAATAAAACTTATTTGAGAAAGATATGAGCTTCCAAAGTTTTAGAACAATAAGAATCCTAATTTTGGGACTCACACTTGGGAGTTTTGGGGAAAAGTTACATTTGGATGTAGTCTTCGCGGAGAGGCACATAGTATAATATAGGAAGGGGAGTGGTGTCTCCTCCCAAAGGTTGTAGGTTATGTAAATCTTGAAGTTTAAAGTTGTCCCTTCTAAGTTTACCACACCACTTGCATTTGTATTTGCAGTAACCACCTTCTTTTCTTGGTTGTGTAGGTTGATCTCATCTTGAACTCTACCTTGTGAGTTTGTCTTAGTTCCATCCTAGAGCTCCAACATGCCTTCCTACCCCTGAAGTGTTGCAAGTTAATGAGTGTGCCCCAACTTTCTTTTTCTTCTGTTATTTCATTCTTGGACCCACCTTTGTGTTTCTTGAGGAGTTTGTGGGAATGTCATTGTACATTTTCTAATTTGAACCCCTATTAGAATCCTCCTTATGTAAAAGAAGAAATGGCAATGCAAATCCCATCCATGCCGTTATTTGGACTGGTGTGGGTTAACTAGGATAAGGATGATGGTGGATACTTGGTGGGTCAAAAGCACCATAATAGCCATAAGGGCCACTTGAAATATGTCAAAATTGTTGTTTTCTAATTGCAAGCCCAGATCGTATCCATTATTGATAAAATTATCCATTCTTGTGTTCGGTAGATGTTTGAAGTGTAGGGAGCCTGAACTCAACACTATTTAGAGCAAGAGCTAGACCTAATGAATCTGTATATAAGTCATGCAAGTCCTTTCGTGCAATATTTGGGGACTAAGTAGTACCATGACCCAGGCCATTAGATCCCATGTACACTATTAACCTTGAAGAACCCAAGATTGTCTCTTCACCAACTTCTTCCTCATTAATATCATTCAACACAATGACATTGATATTTCCATTTGCTACATCACCACTAGTGCTTTGCCACATCTTTGTTGAAGCATCACCCATTTTGACTAGGAATGCCACTTCATTTCCATCATTTAATACTTAACAACCTTCTTACTTATTTTTTGTTAACACTATGGTCACCATCCTCTTGCTTTTCATTAACATCAATATTTTTTGAAATATTTACAATTTGCTTTTAACACTTATTAGGATTTGCATTTGCCCAACCTTCCACTTGAATGCATTCCTAGCATGTTGATACACCTTTCCTTCCACGTGGTCCACATTCTTTTTATACAAAGCTTTGTATAAGTTCCTTATTTCTTCTGGCATCAACAACACACACAATCTAAAATAGATGTACACAAATCACTAGAATTGAGACCTTTACTGGCCACCAATAATTAGAATTCCCAAACAAGGAGGAAGGAGATCAAAAAACCTATACATAATGTCATCAATAACATTTATAGCCTTCTCCCTGGAGATTGTGTTCTTTGACATCATTAAACTTATTTGTAATAAAAGCATCACCAGTTATTCACACAAATGGCACAAATTGTCTCCCAACACTTTTGTAATTGATAGAAAATTTATTTCTACTAACTTTTGAAACCATGTTTATACAGTTGTAACAAGTTAGATCTCCTTTGGTCTTTATTGTTAATTGAAATGTGGGGATGGCTCTTACCCTTAAAATGTCATCCACTAAGATGAAAGGTATTCAACATTTTAAATTGGAAACACATGGTGGTAATCAACATTTTGAACCCCAAGTGGATCCTTCATCTGTGCTAAAAATGTTTTTATAATGGACTCCAAATGACCCAAGGATGTACGAATACTAATCTTTGACCCCCTTTTTCAATGCATCACAATGTCTCTACCTTGCTGAAAGGCAAAGCCAACAAGTAGTTCATCACATAATGGTTCTGCTGTTATAACCCTAGCTTTGGGCTCGTGACCAAGGCAAGGTGTTGCAAGGTTGTGGTCTAAGAGAGGAGCCCAGGATCATGTTGCATGTTCTCGGGAGTGCAAGAGAGTGTGAGGGAATAAACCTTCACACTCCCAAGGGAATTCCCACATTGGGAGTTGGAATCCCAGTGGACTTTCGAATCTTTAGAGGGCAATTGCAGGGGTCACATCTCAATGGCTTAAGGAGTTTTTTATATCATTGGAAAACCCTTGGAAAGTAGATGTCCAAAATGGGCTTGCATCACCCATTTGGACATTTGTAACACAAGTTATGGCCAAAAGAAGGGCCGAGAGTCAAATTGGCAGTTTGACTCCTGACCACTAAAAGTCAGGAGTCGACCCGATTTTCTTGCGTGCATATGGCGTGCAACATACTATTGGAAAGCTTTGGAAGATGTATAACTTTGCTTTAGACCTCATCTCCATTGGAGGTTTACACGTAAAGTTATGGCGCCCCAAAGTTGTAGGAGTCCTAACCTTGGTAATTTTGAGACTCCCACGTGGGAGTCCCAGGACAAAAAGACATTTGGATGTGGGCCCCATGGAGAGTCGCATAGTATGCTATAAAGGGGGAAGGTGGTGGCCTCCCTTAAGTCCGAGCCGTGGTGAGTTTTGTGAATCCGAGTCACCCGTGGCTCGTCCTAGCACCAAAGGTGCTTCAACTATGCACTAACCACTTTGTGTTAGTTTTGTGCGGGCCCATGTGAGTAAGTAAATCTTGTCAAATCTTCCTAGTCCCATCTTGGAGCTCCAGCACACCCCTCTACCCTTCCAAAGTGTTATGAGCTAGGGGGTGTGCCCCGACTTTTTGCCCTTTCGTTGTTTTCTGTTTAAGATTCACATTTGAGTCCTTCAAGGAGTAGGGAGCGCGTCACTGCCCATATGACAACCATAAGGTTGATAAATATACAAATTACTAAATTGCAAACACATGGTGGTAACCACCATGCTGAGCCCCAAATGGATCCTTCATTTATGCGAAAAATATTGTTTATAGTGGACTCTACAAGACCCTAGAATGTAGGACTACCAAACTTTGGTCCCTTTTTGGGTGCATCATAATATCTCTCCCCTGAAAATGAAAGCCAACAAAAAAAAATGCATGACAAAAGTAGGTGTAGCATGACACAAAGAGAATGTGCATCAAGAATCAAGGAATACAAAACATTCCAAACAAAAGATTCCAAAACAAAATCATGAGATCAACAACATGATAATAAAACTGTCGTCATCAAGAAATATTCCAATCAAGAAATGGAAATCCATGTTTGCCTAGATATCAAATTTGAATACAAATCTTCAATACAATGGTATAACATCCTTCCTTATTCTTTCGGTTTTTTTTCTTTTCTTCCTTCCTTTGGAGTCCCTTGTCATGTCATCTTTTGATTGTTTTTTCTTTCAAAATAACTTTGTTTAGTACTATTATTACCTTGATAACAACAATAGCTTCTTGAGACTCCATCCCTGTTGTGTCCGCTACAAATATGTTGCTGTTTTCGCCTTTCAATTCTATTTTTTCTCTTGAGTTTCCAAAGATTGTTGTAAACACATTCCAAACAACAACGCAAATCTGAATTTCTCTTCTCTTGAATTGCAAAATGATTATTGCAACACACTCTAGAAAAAACAAAAAAAAATCACCTTTACCAAATTGTAAATTTATTTGTTGTAACATACTTCAAAACAACACAATATTCTGCAACAAAGTCTTTTTTTCCCCGAAAGTGCAAAAAAGATTATTGTAATTTCACATTCCAAAACAAAACAAAAATTCTGCAACTTGCAAAAAAGATAGTTGTAACACACTCAAAACAATAGAAATTTTTTGCAACAAATTCCTTTTCTTCTAAATTTGCAACAAACACAAAACAACCAAAAATTCTATAACAAAATCTTATGCAACAATTTTGTAACAAAATTTCTCTTTCTAGGCTACAAAAATTGCAACAAACTAAAAAAAACACAAAATTTTGCAGCAAAATGTTTTGCAACAATTTTGCCAAAAATTCCTCTTCTTATGAACTACAAAGATTGCAACAAATGGAAACATTCACTAACCTTTGCAAGCTCCAACATGGTGAACTCCCCAAGATTTCCCAAGTTGAAAGGCTTGGTTGAAGAAGAGAATCATGTTAGCTTCTACAATGGTTATCAAAACCTACAACATTCAACAATTTGAAAACCTAATGTACTTGGGTTACATCCACCCAAACATGAAATTAACTACTTGAAAACCTAATGTATTTAGGGTTACATTCACCCAAACATGGAAAATTACATCCATGTGAAAATTTTCATTCTATGAACACTTGTCATCTTCACATTGGCCAATGAGTGAGCAAATTTTTATCCCCAAGTCCAAATCTTGCACACATGGGAAGTCTTTCCCCATGGCAGAGCCAATAAATGCCTTGTCCTGATTCCCAATCTCTATGGGATGTCACATGTGATGTAGGCAAAGCTCACATAGTCAGTTGTATAAAAAGAAAATAGATTTCCCGCTTTCCAAAGTCGTCCCTCAACTTGACGTGATTCCCCCTCAAGTTGAAAAGTAAGCAAAGATCAGATATGAAAATAGTTTAAAGAAACTTTGATGCTAACCAATGCTGTCCAAAGTTGGATGAAATGAGAAAAATCTACATCAATACACCCTAGGTGTTAGTATTGGAAAGTACCAAATTGGGGAGAATTGTGCCTAAAAATTGAGGGCTTCACCCAAAAAAACCCTATGGTGTTATACAAATAGAAGTGTACCACAAAAACTTATCGGTTCACCAAAGAAGACTGAAGCCAAATATAGAGAGGCCAGTTCATACTAATTTAGTGTCAGCCTAAGTGTGAATTGGTTACTCAACTAACTTTTCCTTCCAAATCATTTTTTGTAGTCTAATTTAATTTTCAGTGACAAAAACTTACTAAAAATCCAATATCTCAGACACCTTAAGGTGTAAAAATTTCCAAATTGCCTTCATTAAATCCTAATCAGGGAGGGCTTTCCAGCAATACCAAGAACACACCCAAATTGGCGAGCTGTGCTCTTTCAAATTTTTAGTACCAAAATGTAAATTGTGTACCATTTGAAGAGTGTATACATACCAACGGTGCAAGCCCAGACTTCCCCAAGTTTTTCTCAAAATATGTTTCCAAAATAGAAACAAATTGCCACCAAAAGAATCACTGCTTTCCAACTTGTTTGAAGTGTGTCCACCAGAAACAAATTGAACAGGTTGGATACAGCCCCATACCCTTCTGAAGATTCCCAAAACCAGTTTTGGTGCATTTCATCGACTCTATATTTTCATTTGTCTCTTTACAAAGATAGGTCTAACATGGTCCCTATTCTCTACAGAGAAAGGTCAAATGGGTTATGGCCTTCTGCTCAATGTCTTTTTTTCAGCCCTCAATTTTGTGATGTAGTGGAATCATCCATAAGGAATCTGGATCTCAACTATGAAACCACCACTTGATGAGATTGAAACTTGAACTCTAATCAAGTTACACAGTTCCTTTCAAAAACACGTCAAGTTCTTTAGTCATATAAGTACAAAGTTTGCATTAAGTGTTTTTTGAAAGTGCAACAATGAAGCCTTGATTTTATCTTGTGACAACTTAACTTTGGGCAAACCTTATGAGATAAATTGTGATGAAGGTGTTGAGTGCATGTTGTGTTGCCAAGCCAAAAATAAAAAGAGGTTATGTCATTATCACCTTTTCTTTAAAGTTATACTTGGGAGCTATTCTTGGTTTACTGGAGTAATGCCAGGTGACTACAATATTGTGATTGGGAATTACTGTTAATTTGTTAGACTAATGCTAAGTAATTAGCAGTGTTAGAATCAGCTTCCAGTTTGCAGGGTAAAAACAGGGGTCCAGGTTCTTGTGACCTGGAGTTGAGATAACACCCTTTTGTTGGAATCAATGGAAGAATCGGACTGCGGAATTAGTCCTTAGAAAGATTTGATATTGAAATTTGGATTGTGAATTTTTTTTGAAAACCCATGGTTAAGATCTTTAGATTAAAATTAGAATTATTATTATTATTTTAATAGAAAGTTTATAAGTAGGTTCAACTTTATAATCAAATATTGGGCTCTTTTTTTACATAAACTCTGTTTCATTTGCATTACTTGTAAAAAATTATATTCATACAAGTTTTAGCATTGGGGAATGTGTAACATGTACATAGAATTGAACCGAGTTCTTGAATCTGGCTCAAAAGTTCCAGAACTTGAAAAATTGTGTTAAAATTGAAACCAAAATATTTAAAAGTTGAAAGTGCTAGGTTTAAACCTCCAACCCAAGAACCTCTGCATATGTTTTATAATATCAAAATCAAGATTAAAGATTCCCTTTAAAAAATACCCAGACAACATTGGTGACTACCAACTGACTAACTACACCATGACTTAACTAATAATACCGAATTCATGTGTTCCCCTTCTCCCAAAAAAATCAGCTACTCTTCTCCCCTTGCCAAAAGGAAAAATATGTGGGCCTCTTGTTTACTTGTTGCCTTACATTTTACCTTGTTTCATTGGATGTTAGGATTTTCTTCTCCTGGCTATATTTTTTCCCAAATTTCTCCTCCACTAATATCCCACTTCCATGGTCATGGGTATCCTATTTCAGTAAGGTTATTAATATTAGTTTAGTGCAATGTAAATGAAACCAAACCCAATCTTGAACTAGATGGAGCTTCAAAACTTGTGAGGAATCTCCAAAACTGAAAACTTTATCAGTTAAAAAAACCATTCTCAAAATTGCACTCAGGATTCTATGAAACTAAAAAAGAAAAGAAAAAACCAAGCAAAGGTTCCTTTGAAGATCAAGAACCAAACAAAACAAAGGCCCAGATGTTATGGAGGAGCAAGGGACAGAGCAGTTGCTCCATGAACCTGCTTGTTTTTTTTTCCCCCCTCTCCTGATTAGAGTACATCAGTCAAAATGTACTCTAATTGATTTTCATCCTTGAACTGACGAAACCCTGAAGACGGGGCCAAATGCCCTCCGGGTACGAATTCGGCGAATGAACCCCGAGAAATCGGCAACTGGGTATTTTGCCCTTAACCGCCCCCGGGCGCCTAACCCATCGTGCACAGCCGTCCGCGGCGTCTGCGGCCGACGTCGCGTTGCGCGGAGTCCTTCGACGCAACCGTGCGGAGGCGTACTGACGTGTTGGTCATGATCTCTTTACGTGTTGTCGTGTACATCCGCTGGCGATCAACACGCTCGCGTTCATAGTTTCTGACGCGACTCCTCCTTAGCGCTTCACAAAGGTGAGAAACCCAGCATCCTATATAATCACTTGTTTGATTCATATCTAGGAATAATTACAGTTATCTACTCCCGCAAGCAAGGCTTACGTTTCTGACTCGATTCTCGGAAGAAAAGGTTTGAAGCTTGGAAAATCGGTTGCTTAGATAGTGGATTCTTGTTGTTTTGAAGGAGAGTTATAGAGAGAAGAAAGAGAGAACGAGAATTTGTTTCGGTTTTGTAGCACAGGTGATACATCAAATCTTTGAAAGCTTCTTTCTAAGTTGTAGATCGGAGATTGAGTCGCACGCGACTTGAAGAACGTGAGGGGGTTTCGGATTCGAGAAGCCCAGGAAGAGATAGTATCGACGATGTCGCATCATCATCACCATCATCACCACCAGGGACAAGGTTCTGGTGCGCCTTACTACCCCCCTGCACCTGGCTATGGAGCTCCTTACTATCCCCCTGGTCAGGGGATGATAGCGCCAGCCTTCGGAGAGCAATCCTACTCCTACAATAATGCGTATGGCTCAGCATACCCTCCTGTGCCGTATGGCGGAAATTCTCAGATGATGCCGGTCCAAGGTTTAGGCGGTGCTCCCGGGTTGTATCAAGAACAGCAATATCAGCAGATGCAGGCGCAAGAGCACAGGCATAGACAGAACGAACATAGGGCTGAAATAGGAGCTCTGGGAACTGCGGCTTTTGCTGCTGTGAGTTTTTCAATCCTTCTTTCATTTTGCAGTTTCTGATTTTGGTTTTGGTTTTGGTTTTGGTCCAACGTTTCAAAGCGTTGCACATGTATTGTCATCTTGTTTCCACGAAGTCTGAATGTGTGTGTGACTTTTGTTTCTGGAACAGTATGAGCTACATGAAGAGAAAGTGGATCCTGCGCATGCACATCGACATCACATGGAAGCTCAAGCTGCTGAGGCAGCAACCTTAGGACTTGGAGGTTATGCTCTTTATGAGCATCATGAGGCAAACAAAATCCACAAGGCTGAGGAGCAGATGTTTGGCCATCACCAGCATCACAAGCACGGCCACCATCATCGTTGAGTGCAATGCCACAGGGTGACTTTTGAGGCCTTTGATAAGTAAGCTTGAACTTCTCTGCAAATGTAAATAAACTGAAACAAGGTTATCTATCACTCCTGCCTGCCTGCTGTATGCAAGTTTCAGGATGAGGATTTTGGGAGCCAACTTTTATGAATTATGCCACAGGGTTAGAAATCTGTAGAACATAAATCTGTGAATCCAGATTCTTTGTCAAATCACAGAATGGCTTTTATAGAAGTGAGTGCTCTGTGCACTTTGGTGAATCCCAGTCTATTTCTTATAATTGCTAAAAGAGAGCACAGATAGGTTTGTTTGTGATCATGGGTGGTTATCAGATGCATCTACTACTCAATGTTTGAAAAACTATTTCTCCAAAAGTAAAGAATTTTCCATGTTAGATTCATTCTTCCTTCCTCTCAGAAATTAACTGCTGATGTCTCTGAAAGTTGGCAATAGTAATTAATTGTCATTGTTGTGACAATGTGACTGTAAAAACTGTTTGCAGCACAAACCTCAAATGAGAATCTTATGTATATGATTGAGTATTATGTTGAAAGTTATGATCTGAAATTTCTTCAGTGATGGGATGGATGTGCATGGTTGCCTTCTCCTATGTTTCCATCTTGATGTACAATTTGCTTCAAGTGCATTCCCTGATGTTATGCCCTTCTTGACTGGCATAATTCTTTCCTTCAGTGCTATTGCATAGTGGATTGAGATCCAGAATGTTAGCAATTGTCTGAATTTCTCATCTCTTATTGCAGCAGAAACTGTACATTCCACATCTGCAAGACTTAAGGCATGAATAGCATCATTTCTGATTTCATATTACAGAGTTCAAGCTCAAGTCTGATTGGCTGGTCAAAATAGACTGTGTGCAAAACTATCTAGTTTTACTAAGATTTTGATCAATCAATCATATGTATTAGTTTTCTTGTCATGATATTTACTAAGCACCACAAATTGAAAGGTAAAGTGAAGTCCATCATGAATGTAGCAGATGCTCTTGAGAGTACATAACTGATGGGGGGCGTCTGACTAAAATGGTAGCACACCATTGGACAAGAACTCCTCAGTTATATTACATGTTTTGCTGCCTTCTCGCATTTTTGGATCTGCATAATACTTTTAACATGTTCCTGGTCAGTGGTTGGCTGAACCTCATAACACACCCTCTTTCTTTTACCATCACTTGTAAGCTTGGCGCTCCTGTACGATCAGTTATGCAGGGTATCATGATCATGTGCACTCTTGCCAGTTAGTGAGTCCATATTGTGTATATGTACTAAAACATACAACTACACATATTTCAGCCATCAAACCCTGAACTTTATTTAAACCCTAAAATAGTGGCAATAGATTGCAATTTTTTGAGTAGATGACAGATGAAGGAAATTGACAATCCACAAAAATATTAATTGTTTGCCACTGTAAAATGCACTAACATTTGATTTTCTTCCATTTATGGAATTTGTCTGCCCAACACCTTTTTGTTTGCTATTCATTTCAATTGATAGGTATTCCTCATACTTGAGGGTGTTGAAAGAAATGACTTGTATATGACCTTATACAACAACCTTGTGATTCTCCAGTACATACCTTAATATATTAGCAATGATTTTGGATGCAGTGGTTTGTTTCATTTTTCTGTGGAACAATTTGAATGGTTTTGAACTCATTTTGTAAACCCCCTATTTTATAACTGATCTTTTGGTCCTCATGTCATCAAACTTGGTTAGAGTGGAAGAATTTCCAATATAAAGACAAGTGTTTTTTTTTTCCCAGTTTTCTGATGTAGCAGGGCCAGCCATTATTTTTTGGTGTGAGATCCACAACAAACGCTGGCTTCTTTTCTTGAAAATGCAACAGAGCAAAAAGTTTAGGGTTCCTGATCACCAAATTCAGACTGTGTTTTTAAACATGAATCACTGAAATTCTAGCGCAGGTTTCAACAGACAGCCAAAAACTAAAAGGACCTTAATTCATTTTACTTTCATATTTTGTTTGTAGCCAAATTTGGCTCGATCATCTTATGGGCCAGAAATTTGAAAACATATCCCAAAAAAATGCAAACACTTTTGTTAAAACACTGTCCAACCTGTAAAAACTGCTGAAAGATGGCCCCCAAAACTAAAACCTATGAAAAAATGTGACAATTGTTTCGTCAAAACGAGGTTGTTCTAATGAAGATTTGACGATTTTTTCCCCTTAAAAACAGGGAATTTCAACAGAATGTTCCTTTTAAATTGCTGAGTTCATCAAAATTTTGCTAAAAATCACCACACAGAAAATCACCACTAAAGCCACACATCCTCACATATGTATGAAATTTGAGTGTACAAAGAATTACCACTAGTTGTAGACCCTTTTGCAAAAACAACTGTCCAATGTATAGAAAACTGGCAAGAAACTGCTATATAAAACTAAAACCTATGTCAAAATGTCACCAAATTCTCTCAAAAAAGGGTTCTTTCAAAAATTTGACCAATTTTTTCTGTAAACAAAAGAAAAAGGGAATTTCTGACAGAATATTTCTATTAAATTTTTGAGGTCAAAAATTTGAAAAACTCCACTACACAAAAAAATCACTGCTAGCCTAAGGACACAATGCTCTCCCATATTTCTGAATCAAAGCTACAATTATATTGTACAAAGAATTAGTCTGCAGCTGCAATTTGCAAACTAGGCAGTGTGTGAACTGAACTTTAATATTGTGCTCCACCTCCCAAGTCACTGGAGAGAATCCAGAGTGTGGTGAGGAGCTCGCCACCATCCCTAAGCATTGCACAATGCTCCTCCACCTTGTTGGCTTGAGCTAAACACGCAATGAACCAGCAAGCCGACGTCCTCTACACTTCCCATCTCTTCGCCGCATCCATCTCCAGAAGCAACACTGCTAGCTGGTTGCTGGCCCACGGGCAATCGCCAAACTTTTGAGCTTGATTCCTCAAGTGAGGCTCGAATGCGAAACCTTCTACCGCGGTTCCATTTCCGAGTCTGAATTGCA
Organism: Sphagnum tenellum; assembly: GCA_963921925.1. Classification (NCBI taxonomy): domain Eukaryota; kingdom Viridiplantae; phylum Streptophyta; class Sphagnopsida; order Sphagnales; family Sphagnaceae; genus Sphagnum; species Sphagnum tenellum. The sequence goes on along the minus strand of OY998142.1, from coordinate 17,406,745 downwards.
CATGGATCGCCTCTCCTAGCTTAGACACCTCCTGTCTCGTATTCTCTAGCCATCTCGATGGATCCTTGATGTCTGCCTCAGCTTGCGCCAAGCTGCTTTTCACTAGCTCCTTCGTTACGTCTAGCTGGGTAGGTAGAAGTTGGGGACAAACCGTGAGCAGACGGTTCACGTATACCATTTGTCACACTGCCTTAGTCCGATCTGCTACCTCGGAGTTCGTCGTCACAGATTGGGTTGATCCTGGATCATGATCAGAAATCATGGCATCAGTTCTATCGGATCCTGGCTCACCAGAATTGTCATTGCCAAGATCTGGGTCCATAATATTCCGATCGGATGTCACTTCCATATTGCCTCTGTTTCTTTGGTTTAAGTTCTCGCCTTGATCAGTTGATAACTCGATTCCTGCTGTATCGGGATCTAGGTCAAGTTCGTGATCGTTTGAATCTTCTCGCAGTCGGGACTCAACATGGGTGTTGGCGTGAACATCAGGTTGAGACTTGTTCGACCCATTCAAGCAGCTGGAGTGATGACTATTGTGATCACTAGTTTCGTAGTTCTCGATTCTAAGAACCTTGAGGGTCGCTAACCAAAAGATGATGAGCACATGCTCCCAGTCTGAATTGTAGAAGGATATTACTGTGTCCCGACAAGCTCTGGAGTATACTGGGATCGCACTGGGGACGCTTGCAGGCTCTGATCGCCTATTCTCTTCTGCTTGTGTGATTTGGAGAAGAGGCTCAAAGATCGCGGCCACAGCTTCGTCTTGGCTGGCTTGAATCTTGCTAAACTCGGTCTCTATATCACATTCCTCCCGGAAAGTCCATGATAACATTTCCCAGCCGCTATCTGTACCTGGCCCAAGATTAATCCCCGTTTGGTCCAGGCAGACGACTGTGAGCTTGTGAAACAGACGGAGGAAGACCATCAGCATCCTCAGGAGAATTGCGCATGGTAATGGTATCCCGACTAGGAAGTTCCGACTGGACGGCGGAACATAAACAATTTTCAGTGTGAAGATGTTATCTTCGAGAAACATGGTCATGCGCATGGCCTTCTCGCAAACAAACCTGTTTATCGAAAGATCTGCTGCAAGGAAGAATTTTCCTACTCGAGAACGAACAACTCTAAGTCGACGTTGAGTTCGCACCTGAGCGACCAACATGGCAACCACAGCACCTTTGCTGAAGACAAGGCGGATGAAGTACGCGACCTCGACAGCGGAGCCCACTGCGAGGACAATGTAAGTAGTGACTTTGAAACTCGCGTGCCCGTCCCACGTCCCCTTGCTTGCACGCCAGAAGGTAATGAGCAAGGCGGCGACAAGGGCAAAGCTCGAGAACATTCTTAATAACATCAACAAGAGATGCCGCTCCAAGTCTACGGGCTTCGCGTACAGGAGATTATATAGAAAGTTTTGCTCCATGTGAATGTAAGGAAGCCACTTCCGCTTGTCTTGGAGATGCCTATCAAACCATAGGTTCCTCATTGGCGCGACATGCTGGAACTGCTCGCCTGTGGCCAGGGAAACCACTCTACGCAAGTAAGCAGTGGCCGAAGCGCTAGCCACAGTCAACCGAATTGCCCAATCCGTCAAATCAGGGGTACTAAACTCCAACTCACGCTCTATCTTTCCAGTCGTAACCACGTTTGGATCACGCTCGGGGTCTTGCCCTGAACGAACTTTCTCCATCCATTCTGAGCCACCAGCGAGGAGAAACTCCAGCATATCGGTCCCATCGGGTCCTCTTCCCCGACGATTGGCGAGATGGCTTTGTTGATTCCCGTCCTGCTGCTGTGTCTGAGCGCCGAGTTCCGCTCCCAGTATCGAGTAACTCCGATTACGAAGACTATGAGAGTAGGTATCAGCAACCAGCCTCTTGTGTTCACAGCGATGATGTAGGCGGCCGTGGCCACTTGCTGGAGCAAACTCAACAGGTGTCGCATCCAGAGCTCACTGTCTGCTCTCTCTTAGGCTGTGAAGTTGTCAGGACCGCCCAAGTGGTATATGAGGAGTGCGCTCCAGAGCCCATAGACTCCAGTATGGGACTCGGTTCTTGTCAGTAGCCCAAGCAAGTAAAATGCCAAAATATCGGCTGATACATAGGCCATCCACGCAGGTGCGCTTGCTGCCGAGGTTCGCTTCCTGAGCCAGCCGGTGATCAGCATCGTCAATTGGAAGAAGAGGCTTACCAACAGGCCTGCTGCAGGAATTACCTGGTCATCCAATACTTGAAGAATCCCCGGATCTGCAGCAGGGGGGATTGCAGGAGCTCCACTGGTAGTAGTACTAGATCCGGCAGCTGATCCGCCCACTAAGGCTCTGAAGAATATTTTCCGAGTTCCATCCCTTGCTGAAACAGTACTGCTCCACAGTTGCAATACCATGACCGCTGCTCCAACTAGCTGGCTCCTAGTGCTATGAAATTGCCGTTCCATATTAAAATATTTCCTTGTGGCCGAGTGAGTTTGAAGAGCACAGATATCTAATTACGCCCTTTGAACGATCCAGTTCCGAGCTGCAATTTTTAGCAGCAATCCTCATATCTTGTCTCCCTGCACATTGAGCGTCCTTAATGCTGCAGCAGCAGCATCAGCTTCCCACAAATTGAAAAGTATCCACAGAAAACCCAAAAAAGCATAAGATTGATTCGGCATAATTATGAATTCCACCACAAATCTCTTAACTTGAATCACATGATCAGCTGCAACTACTCTGATCAATAGTATAAGAATTCGTTGGCAACTGCAGATTCTCAGATCCGATTCAAGCTGTTAGCTTTATGGATACAGAGAAGCGTTTTTTTGGTGCAAAATTTCGCCAAAATGCCAAACATAAATAGAAAAAGGGAGTATTCTATTGCAATATTCTCCTTTTTCTGAAAGAAATCACTAAAATTTGGGGAAGGGGGAGGCTGGATTATTGCAAAACATTCGCCACATTTGGAATCTGATTTTAGTTTGGTAGCATTGTTTAAACTAGGTTTTTTACTAGTTAGGCAGGTTCTAAAAACCTGTAGCCATTCAATGTTAATTTCCCTCTCGGGATGCTAGTCAATGATGCAATGTCAGAAATCTGGAAATTTAAAAAAAAAATTACTGATCCAGATTCCAGAGAGCTACGTGAAATTTGGGAAATCTAGATATCGTTTGATGCCTGGTTCTCAGTGTTTTTTTCCCTGGCGAAATTTCGCCAGAAAACGAAATTATAAATAAGAAAATTAAATGATTTTGGATACTTTCTATGGTCCAAATAATAAAATTCAACAAGATTTTATATTTGGTTTTCAATATATAGAAAGAAAAAAAAGAAAAAGGGATGATTAAAGTTTTGTACTTCATATATGATTTATAGCCAGTTTTGGGTAATTCTTCCTCAGGACAATGGCTACTTTTTCTACATCTTCCTATGGATGATTGCCACTTTGGCTAAAAACAAAAAATTTGTAAAAACTAAACACTGATTCTTAGACGAGAATGACTGTACAGCTACTAAATATAAGTAGTGCTGATCTTGAGCAAATATACTATTTCTTATAATACCACGGATCCGACAGAAAGTAATCCATTTTTAAATGCACATTTCGAGAGGGTGAAGCCCTTGTAATAATAGCACTATGGATGTCTATCAAAAATTTCCTTGGCGCTCTAGCTCCGAGATTTGAACTCACACTTCGACAAGCAATCCCCGTGACGCGGCGCGGTTCAAGAAATGGCGCACGGGAGACAGGAGGTAGCCGCGCACGACTCATAAGAAGATGCATAGGAACTGTAGCGAGGTAACATCATACAAAATACGTATTTTAGCATGATAATACATACAGGGCTGTGTACCATGTTTCAATGTTGTAGTTGCAACTCAATTGTGTCCCCCTTGTCAACTCAAGTCCCCCTTGTTAACAATTGAAACATGGTACAACCTGTTCACAATCTATCATCACAAACAATATACATGAACCTTGACATTTGAACGAGTGTCCCATATCAAAATCTATTCCAAATATCAATTCAAAACAAAAATCCCTTGCATAGATTTTTTATGAAGTTGCATCTAATGCTCAAATGAAATAATGTGAAGCTATAGGTCTAACAATGTAAACATATTTGAAATTTTTAAGGTAAGAAACACATTGCACACAATGAACACGAAAATTGAAAACTAAACAACACACTATGAAAAATTGTTTGTGTTGAAATCACACTACTTTGCTATCAAAACTTAAAAATGACTCATATACAACTATTAGACAACTCTCTATTGAGTATTTAAACTAGTGTACAATTATGCTTAGAAATATTGTGCATTAATAAATAAATTGTTATGTCAAAAAATCAATTAATTGTGTATAGTTGCAAGTGAATTGAAAATGGGTCTTTTATATGGTAATTTATACAACATAATACATACATATGTAATCAACCATGTTTCAATGTTGTAGTTGCAAATCAATTGCAATTTAATTTACAATTAAAGAATAACTAAAAGATTTAACCCATATGTTTTGTTTTTGAATCCCATGTTACAGACTATATAAAGAAGGCTTTTTCTTTTATATATTCACATTGAAATATAAGAGTCATTTTGAAATGAACTCAAAAAAATTTAACCTAAAGGCACAACAAAAAATTTAAAAATAAAATTTCATGGCTATTTTTTAATTCACTTAGTCTCTTGATTTCTTACCTACTTACCTACCTATGTAAGTAGATAGGTAGGTAGGTCCTAGAGAAATATGTAGGTATGTAGGTTTTAAAACCTACCAACATACGTACCTATGGTTATGTATGATTTACATAGCTATTAAAACAAATATTTATATTTATATGTTTTCCCAAAATATAATGAATATGCCATGTGACAATTTTTTTATTGTCCATATGTCACAATATCATACCATCATTAACAATCATAATGAACGATGGAAATCCAATATTTTGAAAAAAAAAAAACTATGTCCAAAAATCTTCATAGTGCCATTTGTTAAATTTTTAATAGATGGATGACAATTAATGAAGTCAATATGACATCATGGGTGCATTTATAATGGAGTTGCATACTAGTTGAAAATTAATTATTTCAACATAATTATAATTGACCTACAATGCAATGAGTAGCACCATATATACAATGAATTGCAATTCTACAACTCTTGCAACTTGTCCATTAGCACTCACAATGTATAAATATAATGAATTACAAATGTCTTCTACAACTAAAAAATTGAATTGCAAGGCTAGTTACAAAATAACCTTTTCTTTCATAATGACGTGGATGATCCCAACATATTAAAAAATTGTTTGTAGGTAGATACATTATAAAAAGAAGCAAAATAGCACCAACTATACAATTAGTCAAGCTTTGAAAATGCAACAAATTCATTCTTGCAAATGACCATCAACTTTTGCACCAAAATATATATGGAAAAAACTTACCTAACCCTATATTTGTGTGTGCAACCACTTGGTCATGTATTTCTTCCATTTGGACCCCCTTTTCAGTTTCTTCATGAAAATAACACTTGAATTTGATTTTTAAATGACCTTTTTGCAATGTTGTTGTTCACAATTAGTCCATTCAACATACATTGCCCAATTCTTTAGTTTCCCCATCTTTTTGCAAGCTACATGTCTTACCATTCTCAAACATATCAACCTTGAAGTCAACATACATGATTTTTATGTTTCAACATCCACAAAGTTTTTATTTTCTCAATAGACATGGTCTTTTGAGAACTCATATTATAATCATTTTTGTTCACCATGTCATCATTCACAACTTGTATTTAATACACATTTATAATACAAGAACATGACTATGTGTGCCAGGGTGTTTGCACACTATGATGACCTTATATGGACGTCACAATGGTAATTTTTCATGTATTCCCTACATACAAGAAAATAAATAAAATACAATTCAATGAAATAATTTTTAAAAAGGAATCACGTATCTAAAGCTATCATTATCAACCTACTAAAAATGAAAAAATCAAATCAAAATCATGAATAACCAATAAGTAATGGACTTTTGATTTTGCCCACACTTTTTGTCACACTTGCAAACTCATGGATATGGACTTTTTATCTTACAATGTCTTAATCTTATGTGTTTGAAACTTTGAGATATTGGATGAATCATGTTTAAGAAACTAAAGATCCATTGAATAAATGGAATGTGATTTTAATTTATTATGTTCTCGATTTTTTTTAATCCCAAAAGTTTTAATTATTTTTAAAGCCTTTTAAAGGATTTTTAAATAATTTTTTAAAAAATTATTTTGTGATATTTTTGTATAGGTCTTATAACATCACAATTTGAGATTGGAAATTGGAAAAAAATTATTACTTTTAATATTATCTAAATATTCATATTTTAAACAAATTTTTAATTACACTAGAAAAGGACTTTGAAAATATATTTAATCCATTGAAATTGTGACACCCTAATGTGCTTTTGCCCACCAAGCCAATCATGCAAGGTGATGTCCTAATTTTAAGGTGAGTGCTAACAATTTTCATGATAATCAAAACCACAAAAATTTGAAATGTTCGTGTTTTCCATTTTGATTTAAATGTCTAATACCCACCCCACCTATACTTGTTACAAATTTTGGCCTAAGCTAATGACACCATTTAATTAAAAGAATGGCCCAAATTAGGTGAAGCCAATAAATTGAACAATTGTCTTTTCATAGATAGTCAAATATTTTCTAAAAATATACTACAATAGACTCATTTATGGACATAAGATTAATCCACCTTAGCTTGCAAACACCTTATTCCTTTTATTGGTGTTCATGTATTGTTGAATCCATGTTATAGCTCAATCATTTCAACATGATACTTACATGCACAAATATATCATTCCTTTAGTCTCCTAAGATAGAAAGGCTTCAATTTTTGAAAAGATTGAAGCCCAACTTGGCATGATGGATGTTCCTTCATAAAATGAATGTATTTTATTTATTAAAAATAATTATAACTATGTGATGACAGGATGTTTGAAAATAATTACAAAACATGCATTATAGTACCTATTACATCTATCGATTTCTAGTCAAGTAGTCTTAATATATATTGTGTATTTTCAAATATTGAGGAATAAAATTAGAGAAGACAAAACAATACCCTTAATTCACTGTAACATTAAAAATACACCAAGTATGATCACAAGAATGTAACTAATATAAGCAACCACAAGTACCAAACTCCTAGGTTTACACTTGCCCCAAAATAATACATTATAACAAAACTTAATCAGTAAGTACCAACAAAACCCCATAATTAAAAAACAAATACCCATAAATAACATTTGTATTTAACAAGTACAAGGTAGGTACCCCATCTACTAAAACCTTAATGTAACAAATATGATCATATACTGAAAGTAAAATGAACTACTAATAAGTACCAAACACCCATGTTTGCAATAACTATATTTATTGTAACCCTAACATTGGGTTCACGATTAAGTGTGAAATGCAATGGCCCATGAGACTAAGATGTATTTAGGTGTAAAACACACTTTCACAAAGGGGGAAAGTGTGAGGTATGAAGCTCAATGACTCCCAAATGCACTCCCACTTTGGGAATCGCATTCGTGTGGGAGTTGTGAATGTTTGGAGCCTTGGTTGGAAAGGCAAACAAGCATCAAATTAAGCCCCTTTGACACCATTAGAAAGGTCTTGAAGTTTAGATGCTTAAAATGCCCTTGCATTGTTCATTTAGACCTAATTTGCATGAATTATGATCAAAAGAAAAGGTAAAAATCTAATTAGGAATTTGAGTCTCAACCACAAATCCTTTGATAGCAAGGATCAAATGAGGTTTGATGGGGGTGCTATAAACTGTTGGAAAGATCTTGTAGAGGGTTATAAAATATTGTCTTTGCATTCTCAAAACAAACTTGATTTGAAAAAGATATGAATGTCGAAAGTTTTGGGGCAACAAGAGTCCCAATTTTGGGACTCCCACTTTGAAGTCTCAGGGAAAAGTGACATTTGAATGTAGTCTCGCAAAAAAACACAAAATATATTATAAGGAGGGGAGTGGTGCTTCCTCCCAAAGGTTTCAGGTTGTGTAAAACTTGTGCTTGAGGTTATCCTTACTACGTAACATAGTTATGACATTCTTGGTGCAAGAATGTTATGGAAGCCCAAAGAAGCAAGAATTTTAAAAAAATTTATAGATCAACCAATGTAATTTGGTAAACATTTGTGGGTGAAGAATGTTATGACAAGGTGCTAAATGAAGAATTTATAAAAAAATTTAATGTGCAAAATGAAGAATGTCATCACTAGGCTACGTAAGCCACACCACTTGCATTCAACTTGCAATAACCACCCTCTTTTCTTGATTGTGCAAGTTGACCTCATCTTGAACTCACTTGTGAATTTGTCCTAATCCCATCCCAAAACTCTAGCACACCCTCCTACCCTTGAAATGTTGCGAGTTAGGAAATGTGCCCCAACTTTTTTCTTTTCCTATTGTTTCACTTTAAGACCCATGTTTGGGTCCCTTGAGGAGTTTGGGGGTGCATCAATATTTGAAGGTAAAATATTTAGTTCCCAACTATTGAACTATTAATTCAAAAATAAGACCACCAACTAACGATAGAATGAACCATCAATAAATACCTGACATATCTAGGTCTATAATGGCCTTTTTTAGGTTTTACTTCAAGGTTTATATAACACATGTTGACAACACAAAATAAGGTTGTATACTTACCCCAATTTTAAACATTGATGCTACAAGTAAGCCACTTAATGAAAGTAAATCATAACAAGTAATAAATAATAAACACTTGCACTTCAATTTGACACTTGCTAGCAATAACAAAGACCCAAAGTATAATTAGAAGTTTTACATTTCAAACCTTCAATTAGTATGGTAGCATGTAATTAACATCAAACATACAAAATGTGATTCAATAATGTTAGAACCTGCCACAAGTGACTTGAACATACATATTACATATTCAAGTACCATAATCATTATCGATTTATAATATAAATTATTGATAATGGATAATTTATTTACTATGATTAATTAATATTGATTATTTCACTAGTAAAAAATGCCCTGTTTCCAATTACATTTCCAAAAAAATTCAATTACAATTTCTAGTTGAAAACAACAAACTTAGTTGGAAAATATTATTTGCAATTGAAAACCATGGTAGTCAAAACGTACAAGTTGCAAGCAACATTCCAATTGAAAACATTAGCCACATGTCAACACCACATTAATTGCCAATTCAAACCATTTTAGTTTTGAATGGCATCAATTATTATAGTTATAAATCATTTTTAATTTGAACAATAGGGTGGATGAATTCCATCCAATGATATTTCATAATGCCATCAATTTTGTATTGCAATCTTAAAATAAAAATTAAATTATTATGAATCATCTAATTTATGAAAGGGGGATATTTTTATACTTGGATTAAGGAAAAATGACACTTGGCAATGATCAATTACTATTAAATTAACTATTATTGATAGATAACATTAAGTTAGATCATCCATCTTGCATCCAATAAAATTTTGACACATGAACATAAACTTCATATTTAACTAAACCTAGGTACCTACTTATCTAATTGATTAAACTTAGGTACCTATGTAGGTAGGTAGGTAAATATTTTACCTACCTACTTAAGTTTGGTTAAATATTTACTTAATAAGCTAGTTTAAGATAATCCTATTTTATTTCTGGTTTAGTTTTCAGGGTTAAGCCATTTTGATTGGCTCATTCCAAATTTGAAACATATGACAAAGAATATGGGGCAAACATTTTAATTACATGTTAGTTTTAAGTACATCTTAAACAACTACTATGAGAAACATGTTGATAATTTAAAGACAAAAACTTATAAATCTTTTGTACATTGCTATGATGTTTTTGGAACTCAAAAAAAAATTGTAACCCTTCAGATGGCATAATGAATGCAACAAAAACTATTCAAATTGATGAAAGAATGAGGAAGATATATGCCTTCTCCAAATGAAAGGGGGTCATGGGCATGTGGGTTGGCACATATAACCAGTTTGCATTCTGGAGCTTAAGGTCTTTGGACGTTAATCTATTGTCTTTGCACTTCAAAGAGCTTTTGTAAAGCTTCAAATGCCACATCCAATGCAACAAAAATTGCTCAAAATGATAAAGGAATAAGCAAGATATGCCTTCTCGAAGTGAAGGGGGTCATGGGCATGTTGGTTGACACATATGACCAGTTTGCACTCTAGATCTTAAAATCTTAGGAAGTCACTCTACTGTCTTTGCACATCAAAGAGGTTTTTTAAAGCTTCAGATGGCACATCTAATGCAATAAAAATTTCTCAAATCAATCAAGGAATGAGCAAAATATGCCTTCTCAAAGTGAAAGGGTCATGGGCATGTGGGTTAGCACATATGACCAATTTGCATTCTAGAACTTAAGATGTTTGGAAGTCCTTTTATTGTCTTTGCACATCAAAGAGGTTTTGTAAAGCTTTAGATGGCATTTCCATAGCTTTTTAAATTGTTCAAAACAAATAAGAAATGAGGAAAATATGAATTTGAAAATAAGGGGGTTTAAATGTGAACAAGTTCATCCTTTTCTTGCTTCTTTGTTTTTGGAGTTCCAAGAAATATTGTAAATTTTTGTTTGGTTCATTTGTGGTCATGAAATGTTTTTCCAAAAACAAAAGAATTTTCAATAATATGGTATGGGTTTGGTGACAAGTGTGTCTACCTTACCCATTGGTTATGTTATACTAACCTCATCCACCTATTAACTACACTAAATATTAAACATAGAAATATCTATTATCAAATAAAAAAACCTATTATCATCATTATTAAATATTTATAATAATAACTTACAATATTGATAATGTTTATATTTTTATATTTTATCTTTCTAGATACTAACTACAATTTTATTAATTAAAATCTTAAAATAATATAAAATAATAAATAAATATGATATGTATAAATAAATATTCATAAACATTAATACATAAAAATATAATACATATAATCAATTCTAATACTAATATACATTAATGCTAATATAAATCATATTTGTAATTGAATATTAGTTATATGAAATTTATTTTTTATAAAATATAATTTTATTAACGTGAACAATGGTTGATAATATTATTAATATTGATAATAACTTATAATTTTAACATAATAATAATATATACTTATGTTATACTAATTTAGGTGAAATATGATATCACACACACATATATATGTTGGTAACTAGTATGTAGGTATCTACTTACTAATAATTAATAGGTACCTAATATAGGTATGACCTACCATTACAAATAGTCATTATAGTTGAAAGATACTAGTGGCAAAGTTGCAACTAAAACATCAATTTGAAATTGCAATTCATATTTCATATTTGCATTATCATCCAAGTTAATGTTTGTGATTAACCGTAGTTGGACATGGGACTCATGAAGTTGACACAATGCCCTAAAGGCACAACTTGGGATGTCATCATTCTCCCAATTGAACCTCAATCATAATTCAATTATAACACCCATGGATATCAAGAATATTCCATGATTATCTTTTTTAATTAAGATTTGAATTCAACTATTTGCCAAAAAAGTTAATGTTGCAACTTGCTTAGCAATACTAAATTATTTAATTAAATAATTTTTTTGCAATTGAAACATGATTGAAAATGACATGCAATTGAAAATATTATGGTTGAAAATAGGGTTTTCTACTATTGTTCAATATTAATGGCTGGTGATTTAATATTGATTATTGATTATCTATCATTTACCATTAACTATTTATTATTTATTATTACTTATTTATTATTTACTATTATTATCAATTATTAATTAAAATTAAAAAATCAATAATAATAATTTATCAATCAATAAGTTGATGGATTAATTAATTATTAATATTCAATTATGAATTATGAATTATGAATTATTAGCTAATTAACATACTAAGCCTAGGTAGCTACATGTGGCTAAAGGTAACATGTAGGTGACCAATTTGACTCCAAAAGAAATGGAGTGTGATGAACCCCATCTGACGTCGAATAACCAATAAAAAAACACAGCCCATCCAGTGGACAGAACGGCCAACTGGTGCATTGGTGGCTGCTAGTTCACTCTGGCCAGATGAGCGGCCCTGACCACCAAATAAGAAAGACCCATAGTCAGTAGTCACTAACCAAACCAACTTAACACTTAAGTCCTACTGTGTGCAACAACACTCTCTTCACTGGTTGCAAAAAGGTACATGACTGGGAAGCTTCAATGAGAGATTTAAAAGGTATGCATCAGTGTTTTTTTTTTTGGTTTTGGCAGAAATTTTGTCAATTTGTTCTGACTGAAAAATTTGGGTACATTTTGAATCCAATAAAATAATTCTCACTTATTTTGTCAAAAAAAGTCACTGGTCAGCAGTGATAAGAACCTTTGAGGGAAGACAACAGAGTGTGATCAATCATACCCATCAAATACCAGGTTTTGACAAGTTTGTCACATGGCAAACATTTATTGGCTCTATGTAGGGAAGTGGGCCTCACAGTTTGTCTTTCTTATCGAGCTAATACAAGAACTAGGGAGGTAGTTCTGAACTATCAAGCTCCACCATGCATGAGAATTATTTGTCACCTTTAGCATGTCATCACCGAAGGGCCATCTCACACTAGGTAAAAGCTTGTGAAGGTGATTGGTGAGGAAGAACAGTGGCTGCTTCTTTGGCTACCACAGTAAAGGAGATTTTGTGAGTTCACTTAGATACTGGAGCCGAAATGCAGGAAACATGAAACCTCTGTTTGTAGGATTTTCAAGAGACATTGTTCTCTTGGAGATGCTTGTTCTCGACTCTGTGGGTGAGATAGCTTCTTACCCTTCTTTGACATTCTCTTCTGTTTATAGTGCGATGATTACGGCCATTGATTTTTATTGAATTTTTTTATTGTTTGTTCCTTGGAAATCCACAAATTTAAGTTTCTTTTTCTTTTTCCTCACTCCATTGTTGACCATTTACCACCAGGCATTCTAAAAAAGGCTTCAAGTATTTAATGCTGACATTAGTCTCATTTATAAGATGCAAACCACTTCACCATTTTTCTGCCTGCAGGTAGTTGTGGGTTGCGTGATGGTCAAGAAGTACTCACTGCTGGCTGGAGTGAATTAGCAGCCACCAATGCACCAATTGAGGATGAGCTCGTTCAGCCCGTTTTGCGGATGAACATCCTCCCTGACTGAGGTGTTTTTTTTTTTCACCTCTTCTCTGCCCCACCTACCTCCCCCCTCCTACCTACCACCTATGAACCCCACCCCCCCCCCTCACTCCATTGCCAGAGCTCGAGTTGTGGAGCGGAAGCTCGAGCTATGGAGTTGTTGCTGGGGAGCTGTGGAGCTGTTGCTGTGGAGTCGGAGCAGGAGCTCGAGCGCCCATGAGACCCACGTGCCCACGATTAGGTAAGATGCTTACTTTTCTTTTTTTTTGGTGTTTGTTTTGTTTGAAGAGGCATCGCTGCACTACGCTGCAGCGCAGCACAGCGCTACAACTTCTCCTTCTTCTTCTTCACCTTCTTTTTCTTCGTCTTCTTTTTCGTCTTCTTCTTCTTCTTCTTCGTCTTCTTCTTCTTCTCCTTCTTCTTCCACAAAGAAGGCGACGGCAGTGCCTTCTACTTCCTTTGCTGAGCTGCAGCTCAGCTCTAGCGCACCGTACTTTTTCTTTTTTTTTTTGTGTTTGTTTTGTTTGAAGAGGCATCGCTGCGCTACACTATAGTGCTGCAACAGCGCAGCACTGCAACTTCTCCTTTTTCTTCTTCTTCTTCTCCTTCTTCTTCTTCCTCTTCTTCTTCGTCTTCTCCTTCTTTTTCTTCTTCTTCTTCCGCTGCAAAAAGTTCAAATGTCTCCACTTCATAGTCTGTTGTATATTTGTTTTTTTTGCCATTGTCTGCTGCTTAAAATCACTGATTGCAGCAATTTTTAGAAGCCTTTTGGCCCTTCCTGATCTCCAAGCTGAAGGTCCTGTTGAGATGGTGTAGGCTTCTCAACAAGACCCTTTGTGGCTACTTTATGGTTTCTATGTTTTTGAAATTCTCCAAACCTGTTTGGGCCATGTTCAGGACCCAGAAGTCGAAGCTGAGCAATCTCACAACAACACTAAAATTGGTAACCATTTGCCCCTTTTTCAACCTTCAAAATGTTCACTAGGCTCTAGATGGACCAATTTTGCTACCAATGTTATGCCATTAGTTTGGCTTGAGAATGTTATAAGTAGATAACCATGTATTATGGGTGCTACAATGAACTGGAAGGATTGGCTTGAAGACCTTGCTGCCTCACAGCATGCATCGAAAGATTGCACAAGGGATGACGGTTATGCCTGCACAAGGGACTCATGTCTAGTGCTTTAGCTAGGTTCTCCACTGCAAATCTTTTAAGTATCACCAAAACGTACAAAAGAAAGAGGGAGGCAAGTGTTCAAATATTCTCATGTTTGTTTTTGTGGATTAGTTGGAGCTGCATGAAGTTTTCTTGGTGATGTATTTCTGCACCCCCAGGGAGATTATGTTAGAAATGCAAGCGAAGGTTTCCACTTCAAGGTAAGTGACTGGTGAGATGAGTCTTGTTCCTGGCTTTCTCTAGCATGAATTCAATGTTGGAAGGCATGTTCAAATTGGTTATGTTGTTGCAGAGGATTCACATGCACTAGCGTGAGTAACTTTGGAATGAAAGTGCCCAATCTGTTTCCAATTTTACATTTGACACCTTTGTCTTTTCCAAAGAAGCTGTTCTTGATCAATGTTTCAAGTGTTTGCTTTCAGGTTGCATGCTTAAAATTCTATATTGCAACTCTGATCCCTTCTGAAATTGCCTCTTCTTTCTTTGCAGAAGACAATTACTCCCTAGAAGCCTGTGCCAGAAGTAAAAGGTGATATTTTAGCAACTCTGAGTATTCTTTACAGTTTCTTCCTTTAACAAACAAATCTATTTTTTGGTGCACTTATTCTGCATATTGTGTTTAGGGCTAGGTCTTCACTTAAGGGTATCCAAACCATTTAGATGGGATTTTTTTTTAAACGTGTGGGTATTGCATTTAGGCTTGTTTTTCATTTAAACTTGCAATGCCCGAACTTATACTTACCTCTACTAACTGGAATGTTGGGGTTTCATTGCAATACCTACATCCGTACTTACCTTTACAAACTAGAATTTTGGGGCATGATTGTAATACTTGCACTTGTACTTACTTTTACCAACTGGGATTTTGGGGCCTAGTTACAATACCTGCATCTAACACTAATATTATCATATCCTTGTGTTCTTGCATTTCACACTTTTTGTGCTTATTACTTGGGAACAATAATAACCTTTGTGCCATATTAGACTTCATGTGTGTGTTGAATACATGATGTTCAAAGAATTTGGGGTATGATTTCCTCCATACAAAATTGATTCTAAAAGAAAATTCTTAGTGTTAATGGCAACAATCTTGAATACTAATTGAAACATTTATTCATAACATCCTTTAATCTATGGAACATATGGAAACAAAGGAAATTCAAATTATGGTATAAATCTAAATAAGTGAAAAGATCAAAAACCAATACAATGAGCAAAATTTAAAGTATAAACCTTAAGTTCTAAAATATATGAACCAAATTCTTATACACTAAGTAATAAAGCATAACTTTAAAAATCTAAATGATATTTTGCCATAAGCCCTATTACAACCCTAATTATACAAACCCTAACAAAAAAAAGTCTTAGTGATATATGTCCTAAACCCGAAAAACTATACAAACTATACAAATTATATAATGCAATATACGTTAATCTTTAAAAACATTCAAATAAATTTCATACAAAACCAAAAGAGAAGATATGTCTTTTACCTTTGTGTGATCTCTCCAACTTGATTTTTTCCACTCTTTTTGAAGAAGATATAAAATGCAATTGTATTACTTCACATATGTGTAAACCCTAAAATTTTCCCCTAAATTCAGCCTACTTTAGATTAATTACTATACATTTGTGAAAAATTTATTAATTAATTTATGTGTCTCAACCCTAAACCTAATGGTTAAGTTAATAGGGTATGTAATTAATAGAGTAGCTAGGTTAGTAGGATAGGTGGTTAGTACAATAGCTAGGTCAGTAGGATAACTAGTTATTAGGGTAGTTGTGTCAGTAGGGGATAATAAATAAATTACCAAGGTTGGTGCAATACTTATGAGGGTAGGAAAGTGAGCATGGTAGCTATTCGGAGTGACCCCAAATGCAGGTATTGCATTTAGGGTGGGATCTTCATATAAAGAACCCTAAACCCCACATGCGTACTTTTGGAGTGACCCTAAATGCAGGTATTGCATTTAGGGTAAGATCCTTCATATAAAGAAAGCTTAAACCCTACATGCGTCCTTTCGGAGTGACCCAAAGTGCAGGTATTGCATTTAGGGTTGGGTTATTTCAAAGTGACTTTGCATACGCATATTGTGTTTAAGGCTAGGTCTTCACTTAAGGGTATCTAAATCATTTAGATGGGTTTTTTTGAAGTGTGGGCATTACAGTTAAGTTTGTTTTTTCATTTCAACTTGAAACACCCAAACTTATACTTACCTTTACCAATTAGAATTTTGGGGTTTCGTTGCAATACTTACACCCATACTTACTTTTACCAACAGGAATTTTGGGGCATAATTTCAATACTTGCACTTACACTTACTTTTACCAAACCCTAACAAAAAAAAAGTCTTAGTGATATATGCCCTAAACCTAAAAAATTATACAAGCTATACAAATCATATGATGCAAAATAAAAAAATTTGAAAGAACGTAGGAAAAAAATTAAAAACCAAAATTCAAAGGTTTTAAACTATAAATATTTATTAACTGAACGAAAATACGTTAATTTTTAAAATAATCAAATAAATTTCATATAAAACCAAAAGAGAAGATATGTCTTTTATTTTTGTGTGATCTTTCCAACCTAATTTTTCCACTCTTTTTGAAGAAGATATAAAATGCAATTGTATTACTTCACATATGTGTAAACCCTAAAATTTTCCCCCCAAATTTAGCCTACTTTAAATTAATTACTATACATTTGTCAAAAACTTATTAATTAATTTGTGTCTCAACCTTAAACCTAATGGTTAAGTTAGTAGGGTATGTAATTAATAGAGTAGCTAGGTTAGTAGGGTAGGTGGTTAGTACAATAGCTAGGTTAGTAGGATAACTAGTGATTAGGGTAGCTGTGTCAGTAGGTTGGTGCAATACTTATGAGGGTAGGAAAGTGAGCGTGGTAGCTATGTGTGAAGTCAGGTCCAAGAAAAACGGCCAAGAACAAAAAAAAGGAAAAAAATACAGTGGTCAGCAGCAAAAAGAAATGGACTGTGATGAGCCCCATCCGACGCCAAATGAAAAAACGCAACCCATCCAGTGGACAGAACGGCCAACTGGTGCATTGGTGGCTGTTAATTCACTCTAGCCCTCACTGCTAACACCTAGGTGGACCTGGGAAGGTTTTTGCTTTCACTGGTGAAAGCCGCCATGTGACTAACTACCCATTACAAGAAGTGCGGCACAAATGGAGTGGCCAGTCACACCTTCCAATTTAGGCAATTTGTTGCTAAATATTAAAAAAAGTCTATTAGGCACCTGGATCTGGAATTTTGGTGAAATTAACCATTTTGGCTTTTACCTTTCTTGAATGATGCCAATCCATTGAGACAAGCCAAATCAGCATATGGGACTTGGACTGTTAAGATGCAATATGTGTAGGGTAATTCCCAAGGTGCAGAGAGTTCTTGAAATTGGGGTCATTTGGGGAACAGATTTGGCTCCAAAGTGTGAGCTAAGGGTGGTTATTTGGAGGACTCAACTCCTTGTTTTGAGGGAGAGGGAGTTGCCAACTAGAAACCCCCTTTGCAATCCACCTTATCAAATAATGCCAACCCTCATATTCTGGCCTATTGATGAACACTGGCTGAGCAAGCATGAGCAACATAAAGTGGGTGCATATGGTGTTTATTTTGTGAAACAAAAAGGCAAGCTAGAATGCGACTAAGCTAAACACTTGTGAGGTTAGATCACGAGCCTCACAAAGGGTAATTAAAAAAACAAAATGGTCAAAAGCAAGATGAACAATAAAAATCAGGCCAATGATGGGAATTCATGTCATTTATAAAGGAAGGGAAAATACAAAAGGAAAAAATCCCTCTTAAAACATCATAACGCACAAAAATGGGTTAACACAAAAAAAAGTTTGGCAAAAAAATCACCTTGGCACATGCCTTTTAAAGAATGGATGACTAATAGATCTTCTAGAGGGGGTGGGGGTTGATATAAAAGGGAATATGTTAAGCATAAAAGAATCTAACAAAAGAGAAAAGTTGAAACAATTAACCTCCTATCGCATGAAGCTCTTAAAATATTGTTTTATTGGAGATGGTGTTGAACGCATTTACAACATCCACATGTAGCACCACCTAATCAAGATGGATGTTTTAAATAGTTCAAACACGAGGACTTATTACCAATCCAAAGGTTGCATGTGTAGTCTAATTAATGCACCCCATTCCTTGATGGACTCAACTACAAATCCAAAGGTGAAAACATCAAAAGGATAAAAAGTTGAGGCACGCTCCTTAATCCATAGCACTTCGAGGGTAGAGGGGTGTGCTGGAGCTTCGGGATGGGATTTGAATGAATGATAAGCGGGTCAATTATTCACATGGACCTACACAAACCAACAAGTTGGTTTGTGCATAGTTGGAACATTTTTGGTGCACAAATGAGACATGGGCAAATATAGACTCACAAGACTCATCAGAACTCAGACTTGGGGAAACCACCACCTTCCCCCTTATAATATTTTATCTGTCTAGCCATGAGGCCAGCACCCAAATGTCATTTTGTTTCAAAACTCTCAAGTTGGGAGTCTCAAAATTCCCTAAATTGAAACTCCCACAATTTTGGAGGTCAATAACTTTTTGTGTAGACCTCTAATTAAAGTGAGATATGAAGCAAAGTTACAGTTTTCATTAATAGATTTCCAACGATATAAAGCACACCACCTACACATAAGTAAAGTGGGGCGATTTTTGACTTTTAATGGTCATTCTTCCCATCAATTTTTGTTACTCATCAAACAACATAAGGGTTTTGGTTTTCCCATTTGGGTCCACATCTTTCTCTTCTTCCTTCTTGCAAGATGCATTAAATGAAAGTGTTTGCCATGTAAAACAATTTTAAAGTGTAATGTGTCTAAATTAGATTTAGGATCATCTTTCAAATGTTTACCCCAATACTTTCCTATTTGTTTCATTTATTCCTTCCTTTATCAATCTCTTGATGCTAACACTCCTCGTTTTACTTGACCTACATGCAAATTTTTGGAGATTCTTGGGCTTAAGCTTTTCGGATTGCTTATAAATCCCTTTAGTGAATCAACAAGTATTTCCTCCCATCTTTCATGGGGATATCAACCTCATGGGGTGGCTACAATGATGGCAACTTAAGCAATAGAAAAGGCTTTATCATGATTGGCACCTAATAAACACATTTCCTCCTTTTGCAATAAATTTTTTTAAGATATTTACACCAACAAGTGAACAATTTTTTTCATCAATGTATAAGCATGGTGTGGTTAGCAAAGGGCATTAGTGGCCTTCCTTGTGCTGTTCTTTGTGATTTTTATAGGTAGAAAATGTTGGTAGAATTATAGAAAACACAAGTTATTTCTATTTTGAAATGTGCCATTATTGCAAGGGAGGGCTTTTATAAGCTAATTGTTCTTTCAAGTTTTTAATCCTCTATTAGGTTCTTTATATGCTTCTTGCAACTAATGGGGGCTTTGGAACATAATTTGTTCTTCTACACCTTTGTGACCCCCTTTGGGTTTTTCTGGTTTTGGCTTGGACTTAAGTCCTCTCTCTTTGTTCTTCCTTTCCTCTTTTGCTTGGTGCTTTGTTGAATAAAATTTGGTAGGAATTCATCAATTAATATGAATACAAACAAGCATTATTAATAGAATTATTGGTAAAGTCACCATGTTTTGACTTTATCTTTGGGCCTCTTTTCATCCCCTATCGCCTCTAGTATTGGTATTTGCAAATTAAGGGAGTTTTATTAAATCTCAATATGAAATGTTGAAACTCAACATTTAATGCACAAGGTTTTAAAATAATTATAGTATTATACCAGTAGCATAAGTGAAAACATATGCAGCAATAGTGGTCACGTTCAACAAAAAGAAAATACATATGTAACCTAGGTTAGGATAAACTGGTTGGTGACCGAACATTTCAGCACTCAATGCAAGCTAGATCCAAGGGGAGGCCTTTGTTGTTTTTGGTGTTCCAACAAAATTTGAACTCCTACTATAGGCACATTTGGTGCACCAAAAATCATAAAAAATGGAATAGAATTGATAGCATTATGACCCCTCAAAACAAAGGGATTCAAGAATTCAAAAAAACAATATACCACCAAATGTTACAAATGCCAACTCCAAACGCCCAAAAAATTCCTTGTGTGTTGCCTTGTTGTTATTAGAGTTGATAGATGATTTGTAAAACTACAAGTGTGTTTGTATAGCACTTTAAATCATTTAACATGAATAAGAAATAAGAAAGTCATTAGGAGGGGTCAAAATGAAAAAAAATGAAAAAAAAACGCATTTTGTAGTTTGAGAAAACATATTTTCTTTATTGCTTTTTCTTGGGTGGTCCTTTGACTTTGCTTCAAAGATGATTTGTAGAGGTTGAGAAGGTTCTCCTATAACATTTTAAATCACTCAAAATGGAGAAGAATTGAGAAAGATATTTCATAGTATTCGGTCATAGGCAAGAGATGGGCTGGTTTACACTACCATCAAAATTGATGGTTTTCTGAGTTTCAACCCCCATTGAATGCTAATGTATTTTCTTCAACTTTTTTTTTATCTCACCTCTGTACAATCAAACTCAGGGATTAAGGATGAAATATAGCAATAAAATAGTGTGAAACCTGTGCTTTTTCTTCTTTGCAAAATTTCATGAAATGGCAATTTAAAAAAGAAGAATATTTTATCACATATTCCCTGTTTTTGAAAGAAAACGTCCCCAAATTTCGAAAAAACAAAAGTTTGAACTATTTTTGCCAAATTTCTACATGGATTTGAGATAGGTGGCCTTCTTTTGTAGTCTTGTCTGCCACGCAAGTTCTGTTATGCGGTGGGCCATCTAGTCGGCATTAGGAAACTACAACAAAGATTGCAGAAAGCAAACCAAAGGGCATTCTGTGCAATCTGACGATAAAGCAAAACGTTCCAGCAAGCTCATCAGTTAGCATCAATCCCGCATCAATTCACTCTGTCCATCTGTTTTTCAACGCGTCAGGACCGTGATATACAAGGTGCGATTTGCAATCGTGTGGAAAAAGGACTAGTATAGCTTTAGAAGTGTTTTAAAATCATGATCACTGCCGGTTCACCGACGTTGTTTCAGCTTCCAACAATTCGATGATCATAACTATGTGTCCAACACTTCTTAAAGAAGTCGGAGCTTGAACTGGTTGATTGCGAAGCTCTGAATTACAGCTACAATTATTTTACATACAAGGAACTACTCTGCTGCAATTAGCTATGTACATGATGTGAACTCACTTTAATATTGTGCTCCACCTCCCAAGTCACTGGAGAGAATCCAGAGTGTGGTGAGGAGCTCGCCACCATCCCTAAGCATTGCACAATGCTCCTCCACCTTGCTGGCTTGAGCTAAGCACGCAATGAACCAGCAACCCGACGTCCTCAACACTTCCCATCTCTTCGCCGCATGCATCTGCAGAAGCAACACTGCTAGATGGTTGCTGGCCCACTGGCAATCGCTAAACTGTTCAACTTGATCGCTCAAGTGACCCTCGAATGGGAAACCTTCTACCTCGGTTCCATTTCCCAATCTGAATTGCACTTGATTCCTCCAGTGACCCTCCAATGGGAAACCTTCTACCTCGGTTCCATTTCCCAATCTGAATTGCACTTGATTCCTCCAGTGACCCTCCAATGGGAAACCTTCTACCTCGGTTCCATTTCCCAATCTGAATTGCACACGGATCGCCTCTCCTAGCTCAGACACCTCCTGTCTCGTATTCTCTAGCCATCTCGATGGATCCTTGATGTCTGCCTCAGCTTGCGCCAAGCTGCTTTTCACTAGCTCCTTCGTTACGTCTAGCTGGGTAGGTAGAAGTTGGGGACAAACCGTGAGCAGACGGTTCACGTATAGCATTTGCCACACTGCCTTAGTCCGATCTGCTACCTCGGAGTTCGTCGTCACAGATTGGGTTGATCCTGGATCATGATCAGAAATCATGGCATCAGTTCTATCGGATCCTGGATCACCAGAATTGTCATCGCCAAGATTT
The DNA here is from genome assembly GCA_963921925.1 of Sphagnum tenellum. Taxonomy (NCBI): domain Eukaryota; kingdom Viridiplantae; phylum Streptophyta; class Sphagnopsida; order Sphagnales; family Sphagnaceae; genus Sphagnum; species Sphagnum tenellum. The sequence goes on along the minus strand of OY998142.1, from coordinate 17,384,342 downwards.
GGGTCCATAATATTCCGATCGGATGTCACTTCCATATTGCCTCTGTTTCTTTGGTTTAAGTTCTCGCCTTGATCAGTTGATAACTCGATTCCTGCTGTATCGGGATCTAGGTCAAGTTCGTGAACGTTTGAATCTTCAGGCAGTCGGGACTCAACATGGGTGTTGGCGTGAACATCAGGTTGAGACTTGTTCGACCCATTCAAGCAGCTGGAGTGATGACTATTGTGATCACTAGTTTCGTAGTTCTCGATTCTAAGAACCTTGAGGGTCGCTAACCAAAAGATGATGAGCACATGCTCCCAGTCTGAATAGTAGAAGGATATTAGTGTGTCCCGACAAGCTCTCGAGTATAACGGGATCGCATTTGGGACACTTGCAGGCTCTGATCGCCTATTCTTGTTTGCTTGTGTAATTTGGAGAAGAGGCTCAAAGATCGCGACCACAGCTTCCTCTTGGCTGGCTTGAATCTTGCTAAACTCGGTCTCTATATCACATTCCTCCCGGAAAGTCCATGATAACATTTCCCAGCCCCTATCTGTACCTGGACCAAGATTAATCCCCGTTTGGTCCAGGCAGACGACTGCGAGCTTGTGAAACAGACGGGGGAAGACCATGAGCATCCTCAGGAGAATTGCGCATGGTAACGGTATCCCGACAAGGAAGTTCCGACTGGACGGCGGAACATAAACAATTTTCAGTGTGAGGATGTTATCTTCGAGAAACATGGCCATGCGCATGGCCTTCTCGCAAACAAACCGGTTTATCGAAAGCTCTGCTGCAAGGAAGAATTTTCCTACCCGAGAACGAACAGCTCTAAGTCGACGTTGAGTTCGCACCTGAGCGACCAACATGGCAACCACAGCACCTTTGCTGAAGACAAGGCGGATGAAGTACGCGACCTCGACAGCGGAGCCCACTGCGAGGACAATGTAAGTAGTTACTTTGAAACTCGCGTGCCCGTCCCACGTCTCCTTGCTTGCACGCCAGAAGGTAATGAGCAAGGCGGCGACAAGAGCAAAGCTCGAGAACATTCTTAATAACATCAACAAGAGGTGCCGCTCCGAGTCTACGGGCTTCGCGTACAGGAGATTATATAGAAAGTTTTGCTCCATGTGAATGTAAGGAAGCCACTTCTGCTTGTCCTGGAGATACGTATCAAACCATAGGTTCCTCGTTGGCGCGACATGCAGGAACTGCTCGCCTCTGGCGAGAGAAACCAGTCTACGCAAGTAAGCAGTGGCCGAAGCGCTAGCCACAGTCAAGCGAATTGCCCAATCCGTCAAAGCAGGGGTACTAAACTCCAACTCGCGCTCTATCGCCCCAGTCGAAACCACGTTTGGATCACGCTCGGGGTCTTGCCCTGAACGAAATTTCTCGATCCATTCTGAGCCACCAGCGAGCAGTAACTCCAGCATATCGGTCCCATCGGATCGTCTTCTCCGACGTAGTGCTGAGTAATTCATCATGTAGAGGTAGATTGGCGAGATGGCTTTGTTGATTCCCGTCCTGCTGCTGTGTCTGAGCGCCGAGTTCCGCTCCCAGTATCGAGTAACTCCGATTACGAAGACTATGAGAGTAGGTATCAGCAACCAGCCTCTTGTGTTCACAGCGATGATGTACGCGGCCGTGGCCACTTGCTGGATCAAACTCAGCAGGTGTCGCATCCAGAGCTCACTGTCTGCTCTCTCGTAGGCTGTGAAGTTGTCAGGACCACCCAAGTGGTATATGAGGAGTGCGCTCCACAGCCCATAGACTCCAGTATGGGATTCGGTTCTTGTTAGCAGTCCAAGCAAGTAGAAGACCAAAATATCGGCTGATACGTAAGCTGTCCAAGCAAATGCGCTTGCTTTCGAGGTTCGCTCCCTGAGCCAGCCAGTGATGAGCATTAACAATTGGAAGAAGAGGCTCAGCAACAGGCCTGTGGCGGGAATAATCTCGTCGTCCAATACATGAAGGATCCCCGGATCTGGTGAGCATGGTGCACTCGCTACAGATCCGGCTCCGTTCGCTAAGACCCTGATGGGTCTCTGAGGCTCGTGCCTTGCAGAAACAGTTCTCCAGGTTTGCAACACCATGACTGCTGCTCCAACAAGCTGGCTCTGGGTATAAATTTGCCGTACTAGCGTCGAGGTATTTGGGGCCATGGTTGACAGTCGTGACCGCTTTTCTAGTGAATGTGAGTTCTGTAGATGAGATTCCGACCTCAGCAAGTTCTGGCAAATCACCTGTAGATCGACAACGTAAAACAAGAAACTCTTTTAGGATTCACTATGGGACCATCACGAAACACTTGAATTTCCCCTATGCAAACATGAAATGGTTGGTTTGGCAATGGGAATATACAATGATTCCTCGATTTCAAAATGTAACAAACAGAAAACATTGAGATATTGGTAGCACGATTCCCTTGAAGAGCTTTCTCTATGTTTTTTTTAAATCAACTTTTATTTGTCAGAAGTTTCGACTCTTTTCCCTACAGGCAATGGAAAAAAGGTTTCTTATGATTCATCAACCAAAAAAATTCCGGACTTTCAAGTAACAACCGACCGTCAAGGTCTTTCCTTGACAAGGTTGGCATTAATATACATGTACAAACTACTCGCGACAGTACACACGTACGAGGAGGAAAATCCCAAAGACTTAAGATCGCATCTTAACAGCAAATCTGGTTTGTATAGCGTCGACTTATACGCACAGAGACTAAATCCCGCGACTTAGAGTGAGAATGTGTGACGAGCCAACGAAGTAATTCGTGCAAGCAGCAAAACGTATTATACACTAGTAGACAAGCTGTTGCTTGTACTACTGACAACGGTGAGGATCGCTTGAAACTTTACCTTCCTTATGTGTACAAATTGCAGGGAGTTTACGATCTTCAATCCAGTTTCGCGAAATTTTCTTTCGGTACTGCGCGGTCCTTACAGCTGCCCCAACCCAATTGCAGTTCAAAATAATCCACAAAACCCACCAGAAAGCGTTAGATCATCGGAGCTCAATTTTTAATAATTTCTCTTTTAATTGTGATAGCTACTGCAGCAAATTAGACTACGTTCTACTCTAATTCTTAGGGCATCTTTCCATTGAAAGGTTGCGCTTTCAGCTTAGGAAGTTTGAATAGCTGTTGACTTCGGATTTTCCAGATTTGCATATGAGTTTTGCAAGAGCAGCAAGCTGCACCCTTAGCTGCGCCTTCAGCAAAGGACATAATTTCATGCTAATGGAAAGCTCGGACCCTAGCTGCACCTTCAGCAAGGACATAATTTAATGCTAATGGGAAGGGACCCTAGCTGCGCCTTCAGCTTCGGAATTGCATGCCAATGGAAAGAAACCAGACCTTCGGCCAAAGTTGAAGGTGCAGCGCTACTCAATGGAAATTAGATGCCCTAATTAGCTAGCCCATCTGCATATGGGATCCAACTCAAGTAAGTTTCATGAAGAATGTAATTCCAGCCGACAACTTCTAGAACTCTGTGTTCTAGATTAATATAACTCCTGGATGCAAATCACTAGTACAAGAAGAAAGTGTTTTTGACATTAAGGCACAGATGAAGATGACATGAAAGGATGGAGCATACAAGCTGATCGGATTGCAACCACATATGTAATTAGTGCTAGCGATCTTGCTTTCTGCAGTCTAGCAATACCACGCGGACGTCTCCCAATTTGTATCTTCCAGCTACAATTCATCGGATTGATCTGAGAGATTGCTGCAAGATGGATTTCACTTTCTACTTACGATATGGGCAACAAACTCTGAGCTGTATTGAGGCTCGTCGACCAATTGTTCGACTCCGACAGCGATCCCGTCGGCCATGGAACATCCAGACAGCGTGGCCTCCAAGTTATCGAGGCTCGTCGACCACTTGTTCGACTCCGAGAGCGATCCCGTCCTCCAGGGGACGTCCGGACAACGGTGGCCGTTCCCACCACGAACGTTCGTTCCCGGAATTACGGGAGTCGGTAGAAAAACGACGACTGGAACACTTAGAGACACGACGAGAAAACACTTTTTCATTGGGTTCCACTTCCCTACGTAACTACTCTGGTTAGCTCCATTTCTGTTTTCATTACCAAGAGGTCTACTAAACATCCCTTACCTAAATGCAAAGGTACACTAATCAACGTGCATCTACTTACCCAGCCAGTAACCACCTATAAAATACTTCCTTACGGTACAATTACAGGATAGGTTACCAAGGTGAAACCTGAGGTCAACTAAATTGGGGATGGATAGTGGGTGGATAGAAAACATTGTTTTTCCATTGGGTCCCAGTTAAGCTTACTTTCTGCTTGTATTACCTATCTACTAACAACCCATTAGGCCTCACCTGGTACGAACCACGAACCATCTGCATGCATCTACTTACTTAGTAGCCACCGGCTATCCTACTTCATTACCTACATACAAGAATTCTCCTTTGTACAGGAAAGGAAGTCCATTGGTGCGCTCCAGGCTGCAAGTTGACTCCTATCCTTAACAAGATCCCATGATATTGGAGGAAGATGAGATCACAGCATCGGAAGGTGCCTCCATAGCAGAAAAAGGGCACCCCTTGCCTTGATGGTGTGAAATTTTCTCCTTTCTCATAACATCCAAATGGATGCAACACTTCACAAATTGCAACAATTCATCATCCCTTGGACCATTTTGCCACTGAAAGTTGATAGCCCAACTTTTTTGAAATTTTTGTGAAGTTTCATGAAACATTTTTGCCTTTTTATAGGGAGCACCCTTTGCATTGATAATGTTACCTTCAATTTGTGAGTTACTAATCAAAACTCCATTATTGTTGATGAAAATAGTTTTTTCATTCTTAACATTATTTATTGTTCTTGGACTTCCATAATTTGGTGTAAAATGGGCAAAAGCTTCTAGAACATTTTGATAAAGAAAGTTGACAAATCCCATGGTTTGATAAACTTCATTGATGTGTTTGAATGTTCCTTGTACTTGCACATGTTGTGGACACTAGAACAAAAACTAACAATTCAACTCATTGACATTTGGATAGAATAGGGTGTTTTCTTAGAACTATCTACATGGTTAATAAAGGCACAACTAAAATATTTAACAAGGGCCAATCTAAGCATTTTGTTAATTCAAAAAATGATCACACACAAAACAATTACAATCTCCAATTTCAAATTTTATGAGTTCCCAACACATTATGCTGATGATTTCCCACTTCATCTGCATTGAAATCCTTAAATTTAAATTGCAAAGGAAAACAATGCAAGGAGAAATGTTGACCAAATTGCATTCCTAAATGTGTTGGAGCTTCAAACCTTTGATGCCAAAGAATTCTCCCATTGTAATTGCCTACCCATCTTCCTATTGTACATGCCTTTGATGCCACAAAATTCTCCCATTGTAATTGCCCACCCATCTATTGTATGTGCTTTCTTTACCATTAATAATTGCAATAAAATCTATCCAAGTTGAGGCTCCTAAGTTGTGCCCTCCCCCCCCCCCCCCCCCCCTCCCCCCTTTCAAAATTACTTATAAAATTCACGAGCATAGCTTTGCACAAAGTGGTGGTAGTTGGTCCTTTAAACAAATTTTTTTCTTTCAATCCTACCTAACAACCCTAACCTTGAAATTGAAGACGCCCTAAAACCATTAACAATATCTAGTACAAATACAAAGCTATAATACTTATTATATGGCATGTGTATCGTCACCAAACAATGTAACCATCACAATCGCTCGCTTGGAATCCTAGAAATCAAAAGAATAGGACTTCGTTATGTGAGTTGGAGGAGAAGCAATTGGTGATGATGCACAACAAAGGGACATTGAACTTGGCAAAAAGATCCCTAGATGATGGAAGAGGGCCTTTCATTTGGTGTTGAAATTATGCATTAATGGTGGGAATTGTGCCATTTGGTGAATGTCATCAAAACCAAGTATGAAGATTGAGGTGATGATTGAGTGCTTCCCAACACTTGGGTCTAGTTATGTGACAAGAGGGCCGACAAAATGCTATTTTCTGGCCTGTCATTTCTCAAAGGAAAAGGGACAACCTATTATTTCGGTGCTTTTGACCATGTTTCGCCATTAAAAAAAAACATTGGTTATTGTATGTGTGAATCCCACCCACACACGAATAGTTTAGACCAACCAGTTGTTTGATTGAAGATTTCTCATAATTATTGAAAAAAAGAGTCTTTTAATGATGCAATTTGTGGGCCTTTGCTAATCACCACTTAGTTGTGCAACTCTCATCTTTACATATAACTATGATTCATATATAGCTTAATTGCCTATCATAACTCGTTTTGGTGTCTTACATAGGATTTTTCCTATGTCGGGATGGTTTGTTGGTGGTATGCCCATCCCTATTAGGTTCGATAGGTGGTGGTTAGTGAGATGCCAAATTCCCCGTTGGTACCCAGAAGGATGAGAAACAACCATAGAACTACGAATCAACCGTGTAGATTACTGACTATCCTGGTTGATTGCAACTTCACCTTAGAATGGGGGGGCTGGCCTTAAAGAGATTTCTTTGTGTTCCTACCTGGAAATGGCTATATCCATGGGACAGGATCAACTATGCTTTTCTAAGGGCACCAACCAGTGTTTCCCCAATTTGCCCAATGTTTGGGTCAAAAAATTGCGAAATTTCAGCTGACATCAACCCCTGTTTTT
>OY998142.1:17279368-17377493 GCA_963921925.1 Sphagnum tenellum | reverse complement strand
AAGTTTTTGGTTAATAATAATTTGTTACATATTTCTCTAATGTATAATAATTATTGTGTACACTAGATTTCTTGCACATATGTATGCACTTTTTTCTCTTTTTTTTTTATGGGTTTGGTATCTCCATTTGGTAATAACTTTCAAAGTAGAACCAGCTTTTGGGTACATTCACAAATAAAGGAATCAACAACACATCAGGTGGTGTTTTGAAAAATCGATTTGTGATGTCTGAATATATGCATGCAAATCTCACACTCCACAACTGGATTTTCTAAAAACACAAAAAATTGAAAGGTCACTGCATGGGAATAAACCAATGTTGAGCATGTACTTGAAAATAGTCATATATATGATGTGTAAATCTTGTGTACATGTAAATAAGTGGGGGGCATAGGGAAGAGGGTAGGTAGCCTAAGTAAGCAAGTGAGGTCAGGTGCCAAAGAAGGAGAGTAGGTAGCTTAGGTAGGTGGGTAATAGGTAGGTACATTGGGGGCCTATGTAAGACGGTGGTAGCATAAGGAAACAAGTAAGTTGGTTGATAAATTGGCAACCTAGGTAAGAGGGTAGGTAGCCTAGGTAAGCAAGCAAATAGGTAAGTTGAGGGTTTAGGTAGGTGCGGGGTCTAGATAGGCGAATAGGTAGGTGGACACACTAGGTAGGTGGGTACATAACTTAGGTAGGTCCCTAACATTAGGTGAGTAAACCTTAGGTGAACAATGTTACTCTATCTGGGTGCAGTTCAAAATTTGATCCTCTATTCACTTTTCAATAGGATCGCTTGCTCCTAACAACTCAGTACCAGATATAAGACACCCTCCATTTGCAATGCAAAAAAATCCAAACTGTTTTATGTGATTTACAGAGCCTCTTAGAACCAAACCACACCAAAGATTCCATCAAATTCAAAAGATTAGTACAAGCTTGAAGTGGAGGTTCTTTCCAAAATTAGCAAGGTCTGGCATGGAAGGTGCCTTTAAAACCGAAGGGCTTAATCAGTACATCTTGCTCGCCTCTAGGCTCTCATCCATCCAAGCTTTCCCTATCTTGAACATAATCCTCACAATTGCATGTTAACTCCATGACATCTTGAAGAGCTGAAAGTTCTTAAGCTGAATGTGACCTGATTGAGGGCAGATATTTCAATTCCTGGATGCTGGGTGAACCACAGTGCTCTCACACATGGTGAAAACAAATCTGAAATTTCCAAGAGCAATTAGCCTAATGTTCACTTGCCACACAAAGTTGTGAAAGATAAAACCATTAATTCTTGAACAGCATCCATAAAAGATTCCCAATTCATATACGGAGGCCTTACTGGAAACTCCAGCCCAAAACCAAAAGTGGAAAGGGATATCACACTAACCAATCACTGATCAGAGTCCAACTTCCTGCATGCATGTCAACATCGCCAAGACCTTAAATAATCTCCCAATCATGAAAAGGAGAAAACTCCCAAACCAACTTTGCAAATAATATACCCCAAAACTCTTGTAACCACAAAATTTTGCACTTCACATAGAATTCTCTTTCTACAGTATATGGTGTGCAATATATTAGACAAAGAATATACTATTGGATTGTGCTCTAATGTTGTATCATACTGTTGAATACTACAGTACACAGTCTCTACAATAAACTCTTTGGTACTGTCATCTCACATCAGTTGTTCAAGAAGGCAGTCCATACCAAGCAGATTCAACAATATCATCTTTGAAAACTAGCTCATGGCCACAGCCAGTTAAGCACCCAGCAAATTCCACAAACTGCTCTAGTGTTTGTGATCCATGAACCAGTGAAGGATGTCCCAATCCCTCACTAACATTTTATTTGGATATTAGAAATCCACAACCATTAGGGGAAAAAAAACATTTCCTTCATGATGATCTGCCAGTGACCCAAAGGGCGGCTACAAAAGATGGTTTTGAACATTGTATCACAATGCCATCCTTACACAGTGAAGTGTAGTGACGAGTTGATGGAATAAGAGTCCACACAGGAGGTCACCTAGGTCATAAAGAGTCCTTAGATACACTGACACTAGTTAAAAACACAGTCGCCCTTTTGCCAACCAAAATCTTGCTCAGGATCACAGTTCTCCCATGTGCATTGCCAATGTGGCTCTCAAAAACGTCCATTTAGTCGTGCAAAAAATCACCCCAGTCTCAATGGCAGGAGTCAAAATTCATTGCTCCATCACGTCACCTCAATGACAACTACAAAACACTTAGTGAACTTGAACCAAAATCACGGGCACCCACAGCACCAACTCCTAATTAAATTGCACACCATTTGTACCATTGGATGAAATAATCTCAGGCTTAGTTGTACTAATTTTCCTGGAGTACCTGCGGCGGTAGAGGGCATCAACTTCAGTGAGATAGAAGGTACCAGGCCGCAAAGTAGAATGTGAACTCACAGGAACAAAATCCTTAGCACCATATCGCATCTCCATCAGATGCATGGTGGTCACAAAAGCCTTAGGATCCACAATGATCCGGGTGTTGAGTTTCTCAGAAATGCTCATCTTCTGCACAATCTCTGACACAGAGAAGGGTGGCTGACCTTGGTGCACCTGGAAAGAGAAGAGGCTCGAAGCTAATCCACTTCCGTATGAAAACATCAATACTCTCTTGCCATGCAGTGCCTCTGTTTTGGTGTGAAGAAGCGTGGCAAGACCAGCATATAATGAAGCACAGTACATGTTGCCAAGTTCCTTTGGCAGTAAGGTGGAAGGCACAACTTTGGAATCATACTGTTTTTTGGCTACCTGTTGTGCAACCTTCTCAAGGTCACGATTGACAAGGCTGTCAGCCGGAGACAATGTTGCAAATGGCTGCAGCTTGGCAGACACATCCTCCTCTACAAAACTTGGGTTTCGCACAAAGTCATTGTACACCAATCGTGCATAGCTTTTTTGTACAAGCTTATTGTAGGGTGCATGAAATACAACATAATCTGCTTCCGATAGCATGAAGGGTTTGCCTTGTCTCTTCTCGAACTTTGCACAATATCGGCGATAGCATAAGTCAAGTGCTTGTAAATAGCATGTCTGTGAGAGCTTACCATCCACTACTGGGTACTCGCTCGCCAGATCTGGCTTGTAGAAATCATACACATGTGCCATATGAGTTGCACTGAAACTCCGCTCCATGACAAGAGGCGCATCAGGACCTATCAACATGGCCACTGCCCCTGCTCCACCTGTAGGTCGTGCTGCTCCTTCTGCATAAACAGCACTGTCTGCTGCAACTACTAGGGCAAATCGCCCATCCCAAGCTGTGCTTTCTATCCAATTGAGTGAGTTTTGTAGTGCTGCTGTACCTCCATAGCAAGCATTTGTGGAGTCCACTCCTTCGATATCCCCATTGCCACATTCCTCAAACAGCTGCATGAGACAGGTTTTGATGGCTTTGCTTTTATCAATCACGGTTTCACTGCCCACCTCCAGGCGACCAATACGCTCTGGAGCTATGCAGTACTTCTCCAGCAATGACTGCACAACAGTCAAGCTCATGGAAATCACGTCCTCCAGATCCGTGCAAAAAGCCAGGCAATCTTGGCCTAATCCTATGGTATACTTTCCCTTGCTCGCCCCGTCGTGCTCCTCCAACTCTTCCTGCTTCACGCAACATGCAGGAAAATACACCTCCATAGCCACAATCCCCACACTCGCAGGCCTACCACTCGCCATCTCTGTATCGTTACCAATCTCTGCAGTAGCTGCAATCCGACCTCAATGTCAAATGCTTCTCTCTCTCAATGTCAAGTGCTTTTCTCTCCTCTCTCTCTCGCAGAGGCAAACTTAGATTTCCTACACTTTCCACTTGTTGCGGACTTCGACAAAACTTCAAGAACTATGTCTGCTTGAATGTTCTGAAACCGCAAACCCACTTCTCTGTACTCCTGGGATCTCTCTCTCTCTCTCTCTCTCTCTCTCTCTCTCTCTCTCTCTCAGAAACTAACTTGAAACGCCTTGTACACTTCTCACTTCTTGCGGACTTCGACAGAACTTCAATAATAACTGCCAGCTGTGACGTTCTGAAGCCGCAGACCTGCCTCTCTGTGCTCCTCGGACCTCTCTCGCTCTCCTGAGTCTAAGAATCTTCTCTTCACCCTTGAGTTTTTCTCCTCCTTTCTGTGGTATCGAACGCCCTGGCAGAACTCAAAAGCGAGGAAAAAAAAAAATACGAAAAAACAACAACAACAACAACAACAGAGGAACTTCAGAAGCTAAAACACGAGGTGAAGCACACATTCCTTTCACCACAATGCTCGTCTCTTACGTGACTTCCTACAACAAACAAGCCAGGAGTCTGTGTGCACACCAAGAAAGGGCAGAAGCAAAACTAAACGCAAAAAGCGAGAATGGAAAAGCAGTCGCTTGCCCCTGCAGAGGAGAAGCCCAGGACATTCTGCCAATTCGCGGAATGACAAAGGTGACAGCAGCAAAGGCGTCAAACAATTCTAGCTAGAATCGTCAGGTGGAAACGACATTCCGTACTTTCACTCTCGTCACTTGGCCGGCGTTGTAGCAATAGGTACTTTACAAATATAAGCAAAGTAGGGTAAAGATCCCCCCCCGCCCCCTCCCCACCAAACAGCATTTGGTAACCAAACGTCAATTTAATGCAGACCAATGTTAGTGACTGGTCACATGCAAGTAGATCGATGTTCAAAAAAGGTGTTACGATCAAACCCTTGGTCTTGAGAAAATTTGTTTGGTTCTTTTAGGGTATTCGAATGGAATGTTATTTTGTGTGTGATTATGGGTGTGAGAAAAAGTAAATTTTAATTTTTTATAATCATTGTTATATCTAAATGTGTTTGGTGATGGGAGCGGAACAACACATTTTCATGAAAACAAATAAGATGAAAAATATTTTAGTCAAGTTTTGAACATTTGGTTATGGGTGGGTTTTGAAATAATTTAAGAAAAATGTTAAGTTGATGCAAAAAAATAAACCTTTTTCATATATGAACAAAGATCGTATGTTTGGACAACTTGCTCTCATTGTTTTGTTAAGTTCCAAAACAACCAAAGGAAAAAGAGTTATTAGTTGTCACTTTTCATCTTGTGACATCTACTGAATATTTAAACATCCTAAGGAATAAAGCAATTACAAAAAATGTCAAGAAAAAAGACAACAGGACAAGTATTAAAAAAAAGCAACAAATTTAGGGAATGCAACAAATCAAGCAACTCAAAAAAACTATTCAGAAACATGTTAAGCACAATTTGCTGCAATGTGGATTCCAATAGACATAAGGGAGGCAGGTGGCAGATTTCAATGTAAATTTCAAACATGCTTGTAAACATATCTGTGTAAGTATAAGGGCATGAATTTCAAATGCAGAACATGATTTCAACAAAAAGTTACACAACCAAAGACACAAGCTAGGCAGTAGGCACAAGAATATAAGTAGAAAAGTCACTAGCTTCTAATGACTAAAGCATCAAGAACAAGTTTTTTTTTTTTAAATTAAACAAATTAACAAAAGAATGCAACCAAGAAAGTTGCAAAACAAACAAAGAAAACCACAATGATAAAGACAAACACAAGACCACAATGACTAGAAAAAACACCAAAATCACAATGTCAAAAAATAATACTAGAAAGAAACATATAAAAAAACACAAGACCATTGTGACCAAAAGGAACACCAAAAAGCTAGTAATGAAAAGGAACATAAGAACATATCAATTCAAGAAACAACAAAACCACAATGATGAAAACGAACACAAGACCACAACAATTAAAATGAACACCTTACATCCAAAAACATGATGAATGATAAACCCTAAACCCTAAACCATCGATTTCCAAACCCTAAACCAAACTAAATCTTAACCAATTTTATTTTTTTTTAATTTAAATGATAGTTGCTTTTTTCATCCATCTCAATGATGGCATATGATTGTTTCATTTTAGATGGCAAAGTAAACTTTCATTGGTTGCCATGTGTATGAAAAGTGTTCTCTTCTCATTTTTGACCACCCAAACGTTAGAAGGACATATCTTTTTTTATTTTTCACCAATTTTGCAATTTAAAGGGTGGTGGGTGCGCCTTCAACTCATTTGAACTTCATCTGCAGACACCATAAAGAAAGGAGGTGGAGTGAGTGGGAGATGACTCATACCTGAATGTTCAGTCACCAGCGATCCTAGCCTACTTATGGACGTGGGTCTGGTATCTATTTTTTGAACATACCAACCAATTGAGGTGTTAGGGTTTTGTTCTCTTTTTTTACACCAAGCTGGTCCCATTGCTTATGATATACTTTTCAAAACTTTCCTACCAGTGTATTAAGTCCTAGAGAGTATATGAGTTTTTGGACTCATATATGGCAGGTATAATATAACTGGTATTGAGATGGGTAAAAGGTTGGTATTACCTCAATAATCTACCAGGTGTTGAAAATTGACAATGAATCAATGGAAAAAAATAGAGATGATATAAAAACTAATTTTATCATGAGTTTCACACCCAACCTTAGGATCACATACGACCTTATGGTTCATTTTTGAGCTTTAGCCTAATTTAAATAGGAGGTGAACATCCCCATGCAAATGTTATGTGCCTTAAAAATGCATGCACAAACACATGCACAAGAATGTCCTCTCATACATTGAGTTATTTCACACTAAACTTTAACAAGAGAAATTTAAATAAATTCGCTTATTGTGTATCTCATAATCTCAAAAATATGTGCATGTAACATAAATATCTTAAGTAACTATAACTTGGTAAAAGTAACTTGGTAGGAAGTTGATATTTAACACTAGGTACAGGTATGAAGCTAGGATTGCTGGTCTGGTATTTGAAAACAATATTGATACCAGCAAATGAACCTAACCAGGCCAACACAGCAAAGTGCCTCCTGTGTTCAATTTTCTTTTCTTTTTTGGTATTTTTTAGTGTTGGGGCATTGTCTTCTTTCTCAAATTTCTAACATTGTGTCATATATGCACGTCCTAAAGGGTATTTAAGCAATAAATGGTGACAGGTCCAAAAAGCTTAAAAGCTGGTACAAAAAATGCTCCCCCTCTAAAATCCAAGAAGAAATGTGGGCAAAAAATTTTAATTAATTTTTCTTAAATGGTGATTTTTTCCCTGCCAACAAACATGGATATGCAACAGAGTTTTTTCTTTTCTAGCATTTGTGCAAAATATCACACCCAAAAAAAAAGCATAGTCAGGCAGTTCTTTACATTTATGAAGAACATCCAGTTCCAGTCCTAAAATGTAAATTAGAATGCTCTCAGTTCCATCCAATCCTATAATGTAAATTAGAAGGCTCTCAGTTCCAGTTCCACACATTAATGGAATTGGATATCCCGTTGACCCTGTTGTTACTCAAAAACATAAATTCCAATTCCAGTTCTGAAAATCAGACCCAGTTGCAATCCAGTTCGTACTAACTTGAAGTGGAACCAGCCTTTAACTGCCAGGTAACCTCTGGTTAACCCCAGTTGTAGTCCTGTGTCTTTTCAAAGACATGTATTTCAGTTCCAGTTCTATTCAATCTTTTTTAAATAAAATTTGAATCTGATTATAGTTACCGTTCCAATTCCTGTTCAATTCTTACTTACAGGAACCAGAATCGATAATTCTGATTTCCACAGAGGGTGGGTGCACACCCAACACGAGTTTTTCCAGGGGAGTTCAAAAGAGGGCTGTTTGGACTTCTTTTTTTGACAATTTGTGTCATTTTTTGACATAAACATTGGGAATCTTTTTTGTGTTTGTAATCTAAATTTGACTTATTTTTCTAATTTTTTAGAAAAATTCACCAAACTTTTGATATCATAAAATTGAAAAAGAATAAACCATGTTCATAACAGTAAACTGTGTCCCAGTTGCCATGGAAGAAACTACCATTTATAGGAAAAGAAGTCATATGTTGAGAGCAAGCGAAGAAGTAAAAGCAGGACCTTGACGATGAGGAGCAGCATTTTAATTTGTGCAAAATTTCACACTGTTGTCAAATTTCTGAAATGTTATGTTGAGAACTCATTGATTTTATGAAAATTACCAAAATTTGAGAAAAAATTATTCAACAGTCTTTTAAACTGCCAAATTTCTATGCACTGTTCAAGTAGGTACCCAAAAGTAGATAAGGATTTTTTTCCTCTCATTTTTTTAATAGCCAAATTTGGCTAAATTTGCTTACAAATGTCACCACCACCTCAGCTACATCACAAAATTGAAAAACTTAAGTTAAATTTTCAAAAGACACTCATGATGACACCCCATTAATAGTTTATTTGTTTATCACCAACAACAAAAATGCACAGTACACAAAAGGAAAACCCACAAAGGAAACAATAAAAGAAAATGTCCTCAACTCCTAGGCCGGGTTTTTTTTTCCAGTTTTATGATATTTGAAAATTTAATGAAATTTTTCCAAAAAATAGAATATTTAGTCTTATTTAGTCTAGAAACAAATATATTCCCAATTTTTTGGTCAAAAAACAGCAAAATTGTTGAGGGAAAAAAATGCCCTTAGGTCGAAGTAAAACAGATCATTGGTCATTCAACTGATCAATTCTAAAATAGAACACACACACACAATACTAGAATAGGAAAAAAATTAATAAATTCATTAATATAGTAAAATATATATCTATGAGTTTTATGTGAGAACCAACTTTCTTCTTGTTAAAAGATTTCACGCAAATGGGAAAACAAAAATGTTAATAAGTCACATATTCCCTGTTTTTTGGGTTATTTTTCGTCAAATATTGAAACTTAAAAAAAAATTGCCACATTTCAACTCAAATTTGGGTTTGATAGCAAACTTTTATTTGTTTTTTATTGTTTAGACATGGTCCTAAAACTTCTCACCATTTACTAATAAGAGGAATGCTCGTTACTTATCCAAAGTCAAAATTTTGAAAAAGAAACATTAACAACTTAATAATTATCATCATTGCTGTGGTATCAATCTAGACCACATATAATGGTTTCAACCAAAAATGAGATATCAATCCAACACTGGTATTTTTATTTTATTTTAGGTCCGTGTATGGTAAAGCCATACACATAATCCTACAGATTATCCTAGGGTTTTACCAAAATAAGAGGCCTGCCAATGATGCCCCTTGTCCATGACTTAATGCGCAAGCTAGATGAAGAAACATAACATCACAACAAAGGAGCAGGAGAACCCTCCCAATATGATGAAAAACCAAAGAGTCCTTGGGAAAGTGGAAATTTCCCTTCAAGACAATGGGAGGGGAAATTCCTGATTATAGTGCCCACCTTAATAAGCAAAACCTTTCTCAAACAATGCTTTACATATCAATTATAAATAACACAGGCATTGTTAATGGGTTGTGCAATGATATCAATAAAGGCATGCATAATTCTATACCAACAATGACCATTAATATCAATGTTATGTTCTTTTATTTTATTTTTGTTCATCTTGTTGTACAAGATATATTGTAAACAAAAGTTATATCCCATTATTAGGAAAGCAATACAATTAGGATCAATAGGATTAATTTCATTTTAAAGATTTTTGTCTATTTATACAAGGAAATGAACTGAGGACCCTTTTCCCTCTTGTTTGGTCTACTCCTCTCTTTTCAAAAAGAGGAAAGCATTGTTAGACAGCGTTGACACTGTAATCCCCTGTGCAAGTGCAGTTATGTATAAGCACCCCTCTCAGAGGTATGTCACATGTAACCACCCCTGCGATCTTTAAAGTGCAATTTCTCTTCTTCTAAGGAGACAGCAAGGCAGCATAGAGGTGTGGTGATGCAGCCCTAACAATTGCAGATGTTGGTTTGAGATGATCTTGGTCATTGAATCAAAAAGATATGGATGATCAGAAAAAAACCATACTCAGGCTTTTGTATAGTCGAAGGGCCTTATCCCACAGCCGTTACAGGCTTTTAGGCCCTTCACAAGGACCATGCCCCCACACAAATTCTTTGAACCAAAGTTTGCAACAGAATGAATACTGTAACCACCGGTAACAAATTACACAAAACCTACTACTTCGCAAGACCCAAAATTCTTGCATCAGAAAGCAAAATGTAACACTTGACAAGAGCAAATGATTGAGATATCGAGAGGGTGGAAATGATCACCTCAGGAACTCTTTATTTTTGACTTTGATGTTTGTACTCCCACTACCTCACATGGAACACTTCTTTTTTCCTCCCAAGGACACACTTTTCATCCCCAAACTTCCTCTTCTTTGAGACCAATCTGTCTTCTCAAACCAGACCCCTCAAATACAACTGCACTAACTTTCAGTAACCCGAGAAAAACACAACAGGAGAAAGGAATAGAAATACATTTTGCTGTGTTAAAAGGAGAATAAATGTTGAGCTCATGCGAAAGTGCTTGCTGCATCCCCTTCCTCAAAGGCACCCAAAGCTTTCATGTCCTCCAAAAATGCTGAGTATGAATCCTCCATGCTTGGGGGCTTCGTTGATGTGGTGGTGGCAGGCAACCTTACAAATGGGCTAGGTACAACAGGAGCAGCTGTTGCTGCACCTGTTGATGTTCCTGTTGATGTGGATGTCTTTGGTTTCAGCTTTGGAGCATTTTCTCTCCGGACACGAACTGATGCTGGAACCTGTTTCACAACAAAGAAATGCCTGAAACACTTCTTATCCATTCTAATGACTTTCAAAACTTCAATTTATGACAACTCCTCCACTACAGGGAGGCTCAGCAATAAAAACATGTCATAGTACTTTCTCAGCTCCATGTAAAGGAAACCTGACTCATTGAATCCCAAAAAATGCTTTCACAAATAGAACCTGAAAGGACTGCTACCAGTAAGGAGTCTGAGGAAAGACTGTAGGGATAGTGTCATAGTTAGAGTACAACAAACAAATAGTGAGAAGAGGGTCTACCATTGAAGTGAGCTCTGGGGTATGTTGAGCCAGGGGCCTCTTGACAACAGTTGCCACAGCTGACTTGATGTAAAAAGGTTTGGCAAGTCCCCCAGCTTTACCCAAATCCTCTTGTCCTGTCCCAGTGGGGGTTTGCCTTGGCAAAGGAGGAGGGGGAGGAGGGGGTTCAACTGGAGGTGCCATTGGAGGAATCCCTGTTGGTGCAGGAGGTCGAATAACAGGTGGTGGGCCAGATGGGGGTGGGCCTAGCCTCACAGGAGGTGGGCCTGGTGGAGGTCCAGGCAAAGGGGGCATTCCTGCTTGTGGCATCCTTGGAGGAGGAGGAGGTAGTGGAAGGGATGAGGAAGGTCCCATCTCTGGTGGGGGTGGCAGGCCAGGAGGAACAGTTGGCATCCGGGAGGTGACACCTGGTGGTGAGACCTCTGAAAGAGATGGGTTCTTAGGAGTGGGCCCTGGAGGTGGACGCATGATCAAGACTGGGGGCCTGGTTGGTGGAGGGCCCACAGGAGGTCGCATAGGAGGGGGAGGCGGGAGAATTTGTTGAAGTCCAGGGTCTATGGACTTGGAAGGTTCATCCTCTTCAACCTCTTGCTTTGTCTCCTCTTGTGACATGGCTGTGCCTTGGCCCCTGGGAGGGGGAGGTAATATCTGCCCTTGAACCTGCTAACAAGAAAAGACAAGGAATATCCCAGTTTCAGCTGCATGCTATACCTTATAGAATCTCTTCTAGCATTAGCACACCAGAACCATGCGCATGACAGGGGTGATCAAGGGTAATACAATATCACCACAACAAAAAGGTGAGGCTAAGAACAAGGGATGGCTCTTTGGAATTCATCTTAAGTAACCACATGGTACATACTGAATGAGAACAATAATAAGCCCAAACAATAAAAACTCACATAATGACGAGAGAAAGGAGGTCCTTGCTGTAGACTTCCTCCAGCTTCACCAATTTCAGTCAGGACAGTTGCCCTCTCTTCATCCATTCCTGGCGGTACAGTTGCAGATGAAACTTCTTCTCTTGCTGTACCAGGAGGTGGAGGCTGAGAAGGCCTAGGAGGAGGTGGTGGCACTCCCAGAACAGCCAAATCCGAAGATGCAAGAGGGGGTGGTGGCCCCGGTGGAAAGGGGGGAGGTGGAGGCAACAGACCTGAGGCAGGACGAGGTGGTGGCGGGGGTACAGGTACTGGCAATGGGATGGGTGTTTCTCCTACTGACGATGTCTCACCACTGGATGGAAGAGGGGGAGGGGGAGGGGGAGGAGGAAGTGGCAGGTGTGCTTCCATATCTGTTCCACGACCTATTGCAGGTCCTCCCGCACTAGAAAGTGGTATCCTAGGCCCTTTACACAACCACAACAAGGAGAAGCAAACAAACCATTAGACAAGATCATTGGGGAAAAAAAATTGACACCTACAAAACACATGTTGGAGCTCTTGTATAACCTGCTAGGTTGTTTCAACTGTTCAGATATGCAGGTTTAGGCTCTATGTATTACCATGAAGATACTGTCAGTACTTGCATATTTGTAACCTATCAACAAGTAAAGAGAACCACACATACTAAAGTTCTGGAAATTCAACTTACCAATAGATGACTTGTACATTGGAGGTTTGCCAGGGGGTGGAGCTCCACTAGGATTCAACGTTGGATGAAAATACACTGAATCCTGCAAACACCAACCAAACATTGCAGGCTCAGTGAACAGACAAACAAGGTAATATCTATTGTAGTCTAGTCCAACATCATTTCCTTGCAGCTGCATAGTGACTGGACACCCTTACATGGTTATGCATGAGATCTCACATGTAGAAAGATCCCAGATGGGACAACATCAATGCCAAAGAACATATCAAGAAATCGTTGTGCAACCCTGACACAAGTCCCCTGAAGATTTACACATCATTAACTGAATTGCACAATTCATAAGGCATTCCTATTTTGTGTCTGCTGTACCTGAAGTTGCTGAATGTAGTGGATTTACAAAATTCCAGCTAACCTAGAAACCCTCCAATCATCTGCAGAAGACAGACTAACCTGCTCACAGAATCTCATGACTAATCTAAATGCCCAAGAGAAAATGGTGTCTGAAGAGGTGGAGGATATACCTCAGGCTTAGGATGCTTGGCCCGTTCTTCCTCTTCCGCAGTTGCACGCCTCCGAGGTGTGGGTAGATGACTGAAATGTCACAGCACACATGAACCAGTGTCAACATGGAACCTAACAAAAATTGACAAAGTCCTACATCAGCATCAGAATATGCTGGAAGAATCTTGGGATGTCAACTGCTCTATAGCAGAAGTGATGATTGCAAACATGGACAAACCAAATCCGAAAACCAGCATAGGTACTAGTCCATCAACTTCAATAAAGGTGAAGAAGACCTATGGAGACATCCCACCTGAACATGACAGGCTCTTCTCCCTTCTCCCGCATCTTGTCTTCATATTCCTGAAAGGACAAAAGAAGAGAGAAAATAAGATATGTGCTGGCAAACCTGGTGAGCTGTAAAACAGCAGACACCAGACACTGAAGATGGCAGTTGATAATTGTCTGCACATGGAGTGTATACAAGGAGCATGTCATACCAGCACATCAGGAAATCAACTACACATGTACTATCGGACTGCACAAGTCACAACTTCTGGTCTCCAAGGACTGATAAGTAGTACCCCACCAGAGAAAGACCCTACCTTCCGCTTTTTCATGACCAAATGTAAAGTATCTTCAAGCTGCCTCTTCTTATGTCGCCGTGTTTTGTCCAGTGCCCCATCAGCCTCTGCCAAACATTGATAAGTCCATTAATATGCTTTGAGAAAACACTGGAGGATTCAGGACGGTCATCTACTCCCTAGCACCTCTCCAGGAAGTTTCAATGGTCCAGAACCAAAGAAGTAATTTCAACCCTTCCCCAAGCCTGTTTACTGTGACCATGAAGCTCTCCACTGTAGCATCTGTGTATGTAATGAGCTGATAAAGTATAGAAGGCCCTTCCAATTATGTCCCTGCCAAAGTCAACCCAAAAGATCTTTTTCACAGCCCTCCGTAATATAGTGTTACTTGTCTTTTGGCAAAGGCAGCACCCCTGTTGCAACATTACTGTCTATACTTGTCCATAGAGAAGGTATGGTCAGTATTCATCTAGGGCTTACAGGAAACAAAGGTCAGGGGACCTAGAACAATTTACAACAGCATGATGCTCCCTCTCTCACATGGTAGCAAAGGCCACAATTATTCACATAGATTTTTGCCTGTCAAATCCCACCTAGCAGACCAGCCTAGAAAAGTGGAACCGCCCTTTGAGTGTTGATCATATGGCCAATACCATAGAGGTTCTCACCCCATTCCGCTGTCTGCCCACAGGAAAGGTTCAAACATGATCCAAACAAAGATTTTCAAAACTGTTTTTGCATGTAATAAATATAGACCTTCTTAATGCACATCTGAGAACACGAACAAACCCTCAAGAGTTCATGTCATTTTAGTTTGATAGAACTGTTGTTTCATCACTGCTTGCACATTTCTTGCAGATCATGAAACTTCAGTTTCTATTTCCTTCTTCTTCCTATTGCTTCAGAAGCAGAGAGGATCAAAGTCAATGAAGGTTAAAAAAAACCAGGAAAAGGTAAAGGTCACACACTCATCATTTCTAGCTTCCTTATTTGCTCCTTAATGGCATCAGGATCCTTCTTCAAAATCCCCACCTCCCGCACTTTCTTTCTCTCCTTCTTGTTCTGCAATCCATCCACAACCCCATATACTGGACTGTGTCATTGAAGAAAATTGACCTTCAATTGACTTCAGCAGGAAACTGATGATTGTTTGCATAAATCCTGGTAGTGCAAGAAAGCATATTCTGGGCATGTGCTTGCATGGAGATGAGCATGCACCTTCTTAGTTCATGCAAGAAAAAGTTCTATTAATACAACATGAAAGCTTACCCGCTTAAGCTCCTTCTTCCGAAGCTCTTTCCGATAGGCATCGGTGGGATTCATGACCTTGCCTCCCTTGGTGGTCTTCATGGTGCCTCAGCTGCTTTTCTCTTTTTTTTTGTTTGTGTTTCCTTCTTCTACTCTTGGCCAAACTGAATTGCCTACACAGTTGAAATATGCAAAACCTTGGTCGGCAAACAAAACCTCTAAGCAATTTTTTCTTTGAAAAAAAGAATACCGAAACAAACGCTGGGATCACATCAGTCAGGGCCAGAAGAAAAAAACGACTTCAAGGCTCCTACTTCCGCGCCAGAAAAGCAACATCCGGAAGAAGAATCATGCTCATTAGAACTCGAGCGTTGGCCATCACGACGACTTCGCTTTGCTTGCCTGCTTGCTTGCTGCTCCAAGAAAAAGCCTCGACTCCCCACGAGAATTTCTCTCCGAACAAAAACTAAGAAACCCTAACAAACCCTCACAAACAAAACACGGCCAACATCACCCAGAAACCGAACAAACTGTTCACAATTAGGGTTTCAAAGGAGAGGGGGACAAAATCTCCAACTCCTTCCCCCGCCCGTTTCTGAAGTAGGTAAATAGACGCTTATATTTGTGACCTTGTTTGGCAAACTTTGTTGCTGCTCCAAAGTCTTCAAGGACGCACAGAAGAAAAAACGAACTACAAAATCAACTTCCTCGACATCACAACACTGAAGAGGTACAGAAAGATTATCATCTGGGCTTTGGCGGAGACCTGAGGAAAGCGTGGATTCGATGTTAGGGCAGGCAAAAGGGCGGTGAAGGAAAAGGAAAAAATAGCAAAGAAACTCTGAATAACACAGCGAGCGAAGAGGGGGAAGGGAAGGGAGGGGGACAAAAAGAAACATTCCAGATCCACAACGACTGGTTAAATTCCAGCCTACATGTCAATTCCGCCATCTTCCAGCCAATTGTGCTACTTGGAACTGTCGAATGTTCAGTTATTGTTTGGTTAGGAATTCAACTACAGGATATAACTGACTTTCTGAGATCTGGCATATTAACCATGGAGAATTAAGGTGTAGAATCTTCTTCCCCAAAGGCATGTTGGAGTCATGAAGAAGAGGACTGTTCTGTGTAGAAAGAGGACTGTCCTGTGTGGAATGGTCAGGTGCTGGGCATCTCCCACGCCCAATGGCAATGACAACGCTCCAGAACCAGTGTTGGTTGGTTTTGGGTTTCAGTCGGGTCTGGATCCAGGTCCATGAACCAGACCCACACTCAGACCTGACCTTAGAATTGAACTTGATGCGTTTACATGGACTCAAACCCGGCCAAGAACTGGACCCGACAAGTGTTAAGGGTTTTTTACAAGGTCTAGGTCATAGGGTTGGTTAGTGGCTAAGGTCGTAAGTTTAGATAGGGTTTAGGGTTTTTAAGTTCGGAGGTGTTAGGTTTGAGTTCAATGGTTCTAGGTTTTAGAGTCTTAAGATATAAAATACATACTGGGGTGGGCATCTTGAATAGTAGCAATAAAATGGTCTCTACACAAATATGTTGCAATGATCTTTATATAATTGCCTACTCGTGTGGCCTGTGCCGTTGGCCCAAGTGTTACCATGTCCTCAACTGATCTTTCCTTCCAAAACCTGGTTTTCTGGAATTTATTTGAATTTTCAGTGGCAGAAATCACTTCAAAATATAAATATCTCCCACATTCTGAATCCAAATCTTATCAAATAAACTCCATGAAATCGTGCTCATCAAGATCTTTCCAACAACACCAAAGGCACATTCCAATTCCTCCAAAATTTTCAGCTACTATTTCATTTAATTTTCAGGGAAGAAATAATTTAATATTCAAGAACTTTTGCACAACAAGTCCAAACGTCCATGGAACCAAGCCCATGCACTTGTCAAGACCTTTTCAAAGACATCAAGAACACCATCTGAAGTGTCTTACTTTAGTGAATTTCATAACTACAAAACAAAACAAACTACCTCTCTTCATAGATAGATATTGAATATTGGCCCAAATAGGGCTCATGTGTGTGAGGTGGAGATCATTGTTGGCTAAGTGTTCCCTATGTTGTTCATTATTGTTTCTCTTGGAACATTTTGGAGAACATTTTGAAAACTTTTGGAACCCATTTTGAAGGTAAGGGAACTTGGTAAGAACGCCTCAGGACGAACCTTTTTGGGAACATCAAAATTCAAAACCAAGTAGAAATCGACTTTGAAACCGTTCTCAAGAATAATAAGTTGAAAGGTGTCTCAACCTAAACCCAAACCCGCAGGTTCTTATAAAATTTGAGCCTGTCTAACCCGGAACCGTTTAGTCAAAAAAATTAACCCCACCCGGATCCGGGTTCCGGCGAATTTCTTTCATATCCATTAAACTCGGAACCGGGGGTCTTCCGTTTTAAAGAAACTCTAGACCCGGACGCAACGGTGCTTGAAGAAGCCAAGAACCGGACAACACGCTGCCCCGGACGTTGGGGGGTGCGGGTAGGGACGACGTCTCGCGCCGATCCGTCGTCGCTTTGTCGCGAGCGAGCGTCGATTGTGCGACTCAGGGCGATGACGAATCTGAGGTTGAGAGCTGGCGATGGTGCAACTCTCAGCTTTAGGAAGAAGGAAGCAAGCAAGGAGAAGAGTCGTGTGGTTTGGAGAGTCAAACACGTCGCTAGTTTGTGAGTAATTCAGTGAAGAACGTCGATCATTGCAACCGGCGTCGCAGCAAAGGTTGGTTGATGACGGACACTTGTTTTTGCGAGTGTTTTCGCCTGCATTATTCTCCATGCGACTGGCAGTTTTTAGTGTAGAACTCGTGACGGTTTTTTGGCAATAATTTTGTGGTCCCTTTTGCTTGGTAGGTTTGTTTCTGCAATCCTTATTCCTGCAAGGTGGTTTTTATGTCTAGGAATTGCTGCAGCTCATCCTCTCTTTGTCCTGGGGCTGGAGCTGTCCTCCCTGTTATCCCCAAGCATGTCATTTCTTGTGCTTTGACGGCGGATCTTTTTTTTGTGGCGATAAGCTTTTTTGTGCATCATCTGCTCAGCATTGCTCTTCTCCCAGGAATTCCAATTTTTTCTTCTTTTCAAGTTGTTCTTCCCTTCGTAGTTTTTTTCTTCTAATTTTTTTTTCTGGAACTTCATATGATTTGTGGATGGTTGTGCAGCTTGATCATATATTACTCTCTGTTGAATCAATTCGAGTCCATTGTGCTTCTCCATTTGTGAATCTGTCAATACACATAAGCAGAAGGGCAATTCTTTCATTGTGGTTTTGGCCACACGGGTGGATGGCCATGGCCTGTACTGCTTTAGGAAGAGCAGGTTCTACTACATACATTGTGTATACACGGAGGCCTGTGACTAGATCTCAGGGTACTGGTACAGAAGACCCAGTGACAGAGACTTCCACACCTGAAGGAGATGCCCTCCTGAACCGCGTGAAGGCACGGACATTTGGAGCCCCCTCTTACAAGCCTATCACTCTCAACAGAGAGACGCGCACTCCTCATAGTGGGTAAATTTGAAATCTGACACTCTCTCTCTTTTTCTCTCCATCTCACCATCACTCTGTGGGAAAATTCAGAATGGCAAGGATTGTTTTGGGAGTTGCATTTCATGATTTTCTGGTCAACTGTGATGTTCATGACATCTTGGTCTATGATTTGCATGGCATCTTGACCTATAATTTGCATGACTTCTTGGTGTATATTCTGGTTTTCAGCATGGCCTTCAGCAGGAAACACACAAATAGAACACTACTTTCCAGAGCTCTACATGTATACCTATCCATCATCCATTGAAGACCTCTCCACACCTCTCTCATGATTTCTAGGTACCATTTTGATGGCACAAGTCGGCGTTTTTTTGAAGGCTGGTACTTCAAGGTTTCACTACCGGAACAGAAGCAAAGCTTTGCATGGATGTACTCCGTAGAGGATCCAGGAGTGGCACCAAGTGCTTTTGGGCTGGGGAATCTGTTTGAGAGTCCTATGTTTCCTGGGGTGGGAGCTCAAATCATGGGGGCGGATGACACATACCTCTTGCAATATGACAAGAGTGTCAAACCTTTCTGGGGCAGTAAGTACATATGCACACAAGATATGCATTTATAGCAATAGCTTGGAAGGAGCCTTCTTTCTCCATTTTCCAGGAATGAGACTCTAAGGCAGCTGTGAGATTATGGTTTTTCTGTGTGGTTTTAAGTTCATGTTTTTCACATTGAAACTGATTTTTTCAATTCTTTTTGTGGTGTAGACAGACATGAACTTGCACTAGGACACACATTCCTGCCCAAACGAGGAAGATCACCACCCATGTCAGAGCTGGAACCCACTGTAAATTTCCTAACCCTTGCCTCAAAATTCATTCTAGTCTACAGTCTGAAGACTAAATGGATTACACAAAACAATCAGCTTTCTTGTACTTCACTTGCATAAGTGATGTTACAACTGCAATTGTCCAGTTTGATTTTGAATAATTACTCAGAAAGATACACTTGTCGATGTGAAGGGAAGGTCAAATGTTTGAAATGTGGTTTAGAGCAGGAGTATTGGAATCGTGTGGAGGAAGGTTTCCAAGTAACACCCTCATGGCACCAGGGGTTTCTACGTGACAATGGCAGGTATGGCTTCAAGCGTCAAGTTTGGCACTTGTGTCCTTAAGCTGGTCATTGATGATATGTCAATTATTGTTTAGCACCAAAAGCTTATCACATGCTTCCTGTCTCAAACCAGCATGCTGGTTATGAGAAGAGCATTTTCTGAGCTATTTTCAATTGTATCCTCTTTCAACCAAACGGGAGATATACATTCATTCCTACCTTGAAAATGCAGTAAGATTCAGGTTGCTTGCAAATTTGTGGTGAAAGTGAGGACTGATGTTGCTACAACAGCACTAATATGTTGAAATTCAAATACCAATACAAGTGGATGTCCATAGTGATGAAGTTCCTGTAACTATTACTTCACATGGAAATGGTTGTACAGGTCAGATTATGTGGAGACAGTCCCATCTGCACGGTGGGAATACAGCACCCGCCCCATTTACGGCTGGGGAACAGTTGGTTCAGAGCAAAAGGCCACTGCTGGCTGGCTGGCAGCACTCCCTGTGTTTGAGCCTCACTGGCAGGTGTGCATGGCTGCTGGCCTATCCACAGGTACTTCCTTGGGATGACTTAATGTGAGGTTGCATTTGTCTTCATAGAGATTTTTCAGGATATCAGCATATGTCTGCATGTATATGACATGATTTGACATGCTCCACTCATAGTGTTAATAACTCTAGGGTGCTTACTCTGACTTCTTCATCGGGCTAAATCTGTTGTCAACACTATTAATGCTCAATTCAACATAACAAAATTTTGCCCCTAGAGCAGGAGCAAGGAGGGTGACTGAGAGCCTCTGCTCCCTGGCAGTGCCAAAGGTGGAGCTAATTCAGCATGGTGGCTTTTGAGCAGGATGGATTGAGTGGGGAGATAGACGATATGAATTCGAGGATGCGCCCTCTTATTCTGAGAAGAATTGGGGTGGCTCCTTCCCAACAAAGTGGTTTTGGGTGTGTATTAAATGCAAACCCCATTTGGTTCTGCCACCTTGCACTGTGCAACCTGTCTATTGTTATGGCATATAACATTGCACCAAATTTTGGTACCCACATATGGAAAGGAAAATGTTGACTTCCAAAGGAATGTGTAGCACAATTTTAATCTCATTTGTGCTAGCATCATGAATAAAAATCAGAATCGAGCAATCAATCTTGCATTTGGGAACTAAGGCTTCTGAAGTTGGTAATCTCCAGTTTGCACTCCACAGTATACTTTTAGGCTGAGGAGCCAGGGTGTATGACCAGATGTTTGTTGTTTTGATAGTTCCTTGATTCCTTTTAATTGTGGTCAGCAATCAAAACACTAGGAGATTGACTAAAACAGTGTTTTGTTTTTTTTTTTTTTTTTTGAATTCCAACAGGTGCAGTGCAATGTATTTAAAGGTGTCTCAGGAGAAGTGGCATTAACTGCAGGTGGTGGAAGAAGAGGACTTCCAGCTCTCCCAGGGTCTTTTGAGAATGTTGCCATGGTATTTTTACAAGTATTCTTAGAGTTCTTGTGTTTTGGTGGCAGCCAAAATCAAAATGTCATAATTTTCTTCTTAGAAAATGTGGGAGTGATCAACATCAATCTAACTAGAAATAATGTAACATTTATTTCACAGTTGGTTGATGGAAAAGTTATAGTGGTCTGCTTGATTTTGGCATGCAGGTTGGTGTACACTATGAAGGCAAGTTCTTTGAGTTTGTTCCATGGAAAGGCAATGTGGAGTGGGAAATCACCCCTTGGGGCCTTTGGCGAATGTCTGCCTTGACAGACATATACGAGGTTCCTGCTCCATTCTAATCCTGATTTCCACTGTGGCTTAGATAATGAACATGCAAATCGTCATCAGTTTTGCATATTACTCTGGAACTTTATTAGGGTTGGTGGTGAATGAATCTTTGTTTAATTGCTGAAACTCATCTCCATGTTTTTTGCAAGCATCAGAACTTGTTGCACAGCTTGATTGCTAATCTCTTTATCAGTTCCATAAGTGTATGACTTCAACGTAGCCCAGTGCAAGTCTTGAAGTGAGGGATTTGAGAGCTCTACTGAGATTCATCTCTCTTTGATCTTCTCGTGTACAATTGGACAGGTAAATTTGGAAGCAACAGCAGATGATCCTGGTTGTATACTGCGTGCTCCAACTGCAGATGCTGGATTGGCACCCTTCTGTAAAGACACATTCAGTGGCAAGCTGAAGCTCCAAATTTGGGAACGAACACGAACTGGTAGCCGGGGCAAGGTTTGTGGAATATTTCACATTATGTGCCCCCTCTCCTAAACTTTCTTTTCAAAGAAAGATAACATACACAATGAGAAGAGCTCATCTTGTGCACTGGAATTTCTATGTGAATGTTCTACATTGGTAGTGATAGAAATTCTTGAAATTTCCCACTTGATGAAGTTTTGCAGCAGTACATGGACCACAGATACAGAAGGGCTAGGGATGATAGGTTAGCTTCGAAAGGGACACCAAAGAACTGGTAGAATATTTTCTCATGGACAGTGAGGGTCTCCTTACACTCAGCAAGATTTCTACCAGTTTTCAACACTGGGTAAGGACCTCAAACAGGGCTGTTCTGGGAATTTGGGATCCCATGTGAGGTTGGAGCTTCCACCTCACATATGGTCCTCATTCTCAGAACAGCCATGTTCTTGGAACTTACCCTCCACAGACAACCCTGTTCTTTGCTAGTATGTTCTGACTTTGATACCTGCGGGAACACATGGCAGGTCATATTGGATACAGAAAGTGATATGTGTGCACTGGAAGTAGGTGGAGGCCCATGGTACACTACATGGCAAACAAAGGCTAGAGTTCTGGAGCCTGTGAAGACGCTGTTGCAACTTCCTATTGATGTTGAACAGCTTTTCACCCCTGTTCCACAGCTGAAACCACCAGGCCTTTAAAAATTTCCTCACTCGCTTCTCACACCCTCCATTAGTACTGCTGCTATTTGAATTCTTCCAAGTACACATAGATCCATAGGCTCTGTAGAAATCAGCTAAAAAGTGTACCTTGGTTTATAACTCTGCAAAAGCAGGGCATCTGCACCCTAAACCACCATTGAGCAACACCTGGCACATGTCTGAATATCTATTCAGGCCACAGCTTTCTGCAAAAGACCAATCATGTTTTGGAGTAACTTTACAACTCATTAGCTGTTTGAACTGCCACCCAAAGTGATTTTGTCCTCTTTATTTAATTGAATGCAATCAGGTTAGAAGACATATCCTCATTGAATTCAATGAAAATTGAAAACTCCCTGATGTATGACAATTAATCCTGTCAGGATAATTGCTACTCACCTGAGAGAAACTTTGAACCATACTTGATAATTGTTCCTAATATGATACTAGGTATTGCGGCAGAAGGCACATAACTTACCCTGTCAAAGCTATCACCATACAAAATCGTGAAACAAGGAAACGAGTCTAACCTCTTGAGGATAGGTTGCTCATGTTTTACTAGGTAGAGTCCTCAAGTTTTATTATGGAGAGGTTTGGAATCTCACCATCTTTGGGTCCCTCTTCTTCACCCAGCTTCCAGTATGTAGCAGATTTCAAGTCATCTTGTTCCATCAATTTAGCATACTCTTCATGATTGTAATCAGCAGGATTCTCCACAACCTCCTTCAATACATCATTTGCAAAATAGTCATCCAGTAACTTACAAGACTCAGGATTCCTGGTATAAACAAACTTCACTTTCTGAAAAGTCTTAGGGTCAAGAAATGGCTTCACAATCTGCAATCCATCCACAGGGAATATGTCAAGTACATATATATATGTTGCAGAAGTTATTTTTGACACAATTAAGATTAACTAACACAGGCTGACAACTCAATCAAGAAGTAAACCAGAGCAGAAACATGAGTCACTTGTGCGAGAGGAACCATCAATTGTATTTTGCTGACTTTAAACAGACTACACAAATGTAAGCAAACGTTCAGCTGAAAAAGGAACAAGCAAAAGCACAACAGAAGAAAGGAATGAATCATGCAGGTACTGATTGCCTTCATTCTTGCAAGTAGAGAAGTATTTTGAGCCAAAATCTTACTGTCATGAATGCTTGAAAAATACGTGGTGGGTTCAAAAGGATTCCAACATGTAGCCGCTCAGGGTAGTGATTTTGTAGGATATTGGCAATTTCACGAGCAGTTTTGATAGGAGTGGAATGCTTGACACCCCAACCATGGAAATCAATCAACCATACCATTTGCTCCTGGCCCGGTGGCAGGTTCAAAATTGTGTTCTCCAAAGTGTAAACAAGCTGCTTGATCTGCCCATCCATGTTACTTGTGTTCTGTACCAATCCAAGTAATCAAACCATGAACATCCAAAGTCTACATTGGAAGCCTTTAAAACCACTATTCATGAATGTCCATCTCAAATCAAATTGCATAGCCCAAAAGAACAACTTGGCCCTGTCAATTTTTGGGGTTCCATCTTGCTTCTTCACTCTCATGAATGTAGTAACCACTCAAGCCAGTTGCATAGAAATTCCATTACCTGTCTGGTGGGGTGCATAACAATAACCGTGTGGTCATACTTATCCCTAAAGGTTGCCCTGTACACTTTTCCTGTTTCCGATTCGCCAGATATATCAGCCTACAAAATCATTGACCAGATGAAATAACAAAAATCAAAGATAGACCATCATTTCCATATCTACAATGCTCCAATCAAGCATTGCAGCCTTTGTGCTACATATTTCTAAGTAATATCTTGTAGAATATTTTGCAGCAAAGATCCAGTAAAACAACCTAACTGCAGCCTAACGAGTTGTGGATCCATCTTATGACATGAATAAGAATTGATGTAAGGGAACTGAAAATCAATCCAAGATACAGAACCAGTTGAGGTATACAGAAGGAAGTTATGAGCTTGAACCATCCTCTCTGTCTAACGTATATACTTCTTACAAACTTGTAAGGTTTAAACAAACTAACCCATTGAATTTCTTCTGGTTTGAAAACTGATCTCCAATGGAGTGAGTCCCTCAACATCTTCTCTGCTTTCTTGATATTCCAATTGCGTGCCCGCAAGTAGCGCTTAAGACATGCATCTGTAGCATAGATGCTTGCATGCCCTGTTAGTGGCGCAATTGCTGCTCGCAATTCATTAACCTGTGAAAAAGCAGGGCAAAGAAACAAATCCTTTAGCACCACATAGACCACAACTACAGTGGAAAGTAGAATTCAACTGAAATTCATATAGAAGCAAAATTTCCAAGACAATGTCCTCTTTGCAAAATTTCCAAACCATTGCAGGAAGTGTAGGGTAAAGGCCTAGGGGTGGAGGACATCCTGAAAATAAGGGGCCTACAATGAAGAGGCAGTAGCTGAATCTAGCCCCATATTTTGGGAATGTCCCCCATCTGTGGGCTTTACCCATCATACAGCACGAGGCAAACATTAGCATGAACATAATGACCTATCAGAGATTTCCTTGTGTAGTTGGAGGGCACGTTAAAACTTCCCTCTTGACACTCGGTTTATCTAATGTTTCTGAGTGGGCTCTTACATATTCATAAGGGCTTGCTGATTTTCCTTTTTCTTCACATGATAGTAGGAGTTGACACAGTCATTACACATGCTAAGGCCCTTGGTCAGTTGCATTACCAGAATTTGGTGCTGCCTGAAACTGCATAGTGCCCCCCCTCCACAGGCCTTACCTACAACTTAAGTGATCACAAGGTGTAGGAGGGGGAGGGTTCTTACACCTATGAGTCAGCATAATTTTACTCTCATTCTTAAGGAGTAGGCAGTGTAAGATCCCTCCTCTTTTCTAGGAGGGATGTTCATGAATATAAGGTGCCCTCCAAATACACTAGAAAAAAGTTTCCCAGTGTGCTTTCCATTACCAAAAATCAAACCAAGCAAAAACCTAAGAGAAAAACCAGAACTGAAACCCAGATTGTGACAGCAGAGAGACTTCACCCTTGATACGCAGAACTGTATGCAAAAAACTATGTGACAAAAACCAGACCTTAAATCCCAGGTCTGATCACACTGCCAAAAAGAACTGTCCTACAAAAGCAAACTGCAAGAGACTTCAACCTTGGTACCTAAACTGTAAGCCAAAAAAACCCTTGTCCAACAACCAGACACTCAATAATTCCAAGTCTCACACACTGGCAAAATGAACTTCTAAACGCAACCAGGAAACTCATTCTCAGTAGTGTGAGAAACTCTTACCTTGACTTGCTCTTCAGCAGGCGAGAAAAGCAGCTCATCCAAGTTTCTGCTTCCAGTCTTGGTCCCGTTCCTCCTCAACATGTTTGTCGTCTCTCTTCCCTTCCCCGTGGAACTACCGTCTAGTACACAACAAGCACACACCTTGTTATAATTACCTTCTTGACAGAACAGAATGGGGCAGGCACCCTAGCGAAAATATTTGATTGCGTCCCGTCATGTCCGAAATCCTTGGACCGCCTTCTTTTTTTGGAATACAGCCGTGAGACTCTAGAGAGTGATGGCACATACAGCCGTGAGAGTCTACAAACCACAATCTGAATCATCTGAATCGTGAAGGAGGAGTCTTGTAACAAGACTGTGCACATTCGGTACACAGAAACCGACCGTTGCGAGAAAGGAGTGTTCTATTGTCCCTACAATCACGACTTTCGTATAAAGCAAGAGACTCTTTGGAGGAGAGAACAACAATAATATACAACAGGAACAAACGAGAGAGTACCTTGGAGGAGAAGAGAAAAATCTACAGAACAGGAACAATAATAATACACACAACAAGAACATTCATGCCTATCGTTGCCATCGCCAATACTCGCAATCAACGCCAGAAATTCACGTCTCGGATTTAGAAAAAGACGAACAAAGAGAACACAAAGGCGGCAACAGGCATTTTGTTTCAGATCTTTTACACATAACAAGAACATCCATGCCTCTCGTTGCCATCACCGATACTCGCAAGCATCGCCAGAAATTCACGTCTCGGCTTTAAAAAAAGAGGAACAGAGAGAACCAAAAAGGCGACATCAAGTATTTTGTTTTAGATCTTTTACCTTAATGTTGGAAAGGAAACCGGAGCGCGCCGCACAAACCAGGAGTCGCAGAAGAACCAAAGTCCGCAGCGAGAGAGAGAGAAAGAGAGAGACGCATAAACACACACACAAAAGCATATACAAAATTCGACCTCTATGGAAGGCGGACTTGGTGAATCTGCTGCATCCACGATTACCTGCAACGACATCCGTCGCCCGAGGAAAGATTCCATTGCCTCGGGGAAGGTACCCTTTCTCGCATGCAAGAAAGAGTTTGGCGTCTTCACGATCCCGGTGATATGGGGTTTCTGATGCCGAGCGGAGCGCAAGGCTTTGGACCCTGTGCTTCTGGAGCACGCGGTAGATGCGCGCCGTTGGTCAGGTGAGCAGACGGGCACATATTTAGAGATCCACGCGGTAGATGGTTACGGGGTCACCCGAGTACACGGTAGATCGCATGATCAGGTGCCGGCCTGTATACGATGTATTTATACGTATCTTATACGAATATATAATATCGTATTTTTAAGTCTTCAGGGTCTGTCCTTTCTTCTTCTTTTTTAATTTGTTTATTTGCAGAAGAACACCCCCAGGGAACGGAGGGGAACTTTGGCCGAGACAGGGCTGTAGAGTGTTTCTCCTCGGAATTGCCATGGAAGCAACAACAGGGTTGGCATAGCAAGAGGGTTGTGTGTAAAACAAAAGCTCAATCGACTGAATTTGAAATGCATTGGTTTCAAATGTGGACTATCAAATGGTGTGCCATGTTCAAATGGTGTGTCATCAACATGCCTTCAAAGAGTTGTTGTAGAAGAGGTGATGAAACAAAGTAGTCCCAAACCAATTTCTCTACTTGGTTTAACAAACCCATGTAGTTTGTTTTCGTCTTTGGTATGTGTTCTATGCGGTTTAAGCTTGTGCAAAAAAAGATTTGTATTGATTTTCATGGTGTTCCTTGAAGGAGTTTAGCATGGCAATTGATGTCGCTCATCTTTTCTCCATACCTTATTATTATCTTATCCTTGACATGGATTTGTGGGTCACAAAGATGAGAACATGAAAGAATCACCCTTTCTCACCTTTCTGGTAGTCTTTTTTAGTCCTCTTGCTTTTGGTGATGGCCATGGTCATTGTGGTCAAGTGCTTAGGAAGTACCAGCACCTTGACTGAACTCAAGCATGTCCTCAAGTTCAAGTAGGTATTTGAGAATTTCCTCAAGTTCACGTAGGGATTTGAACATTTCCTCAAGTTTTTAAAGGGGCATGAACAATTCTTCAAAAATGAATTCTTTCTGGGTAAAACATAACTATGGTATAGGACTATTCAAATTGAGAGCATCATGGTAAAAATGTGAATGAATTTGAGGGTGATATTTTGTGGTGATGCTACATGTAGTGTCATCAATGCAAGAATGGGTGTCCAAATGGAAAGTGTTAAAACAAGCAATTTGGGTAAGTTTTTTCCATTATAATGAAGTTTTTTTTTTTCATGTGTTAATGTTCATGATTTAAATGTATGTAATCGATAAATGGAAGGTTTGGTTAACATAATAATTATTGATCAAAAGAACAAATTAATTAGAAATTTGAAAAAGTATTGCATTAACATGAGTTCTTCACTTTGGTTCATCAAATTCTAAATATCATTTCCATGTCTCCATTCATCAACAATTTCTTCTTCATCTCACTCTCCATCTTTTACATCTTTTCTTTTAAATTAGTTTTACATTAAGAGTTTTCCTCTGTTTCTTCATGTATTCCCTTTCATTGTCTACCTTTAACTCCTTATATCAACAAATTAACATTCTCTTCCAAAAGGCTAGTGAACACAAGATTAAATTCACAAGGGTCTATTGAACCAAATATGTCTTCACTTCTCTATTCATTTGGCTTAGAATCTTGTTTCTAAATGGGCAAGTTAAAATGAAATGAAATTCACCCCCACAAGGTTGTTATAATACGATTGAGGACTATTTTTTGTATAAGTTAGATCTTTTGAATAGTTAGAATTGTGGATGACATTTTTTGATGTATCTAGCAACAACTACAACCAAGCGAATAGATTTAAGTAAATCTGGAAAAGGAACCAAGATTTTGAAAAATGGCTTGTCCATTTGTGAAGAAGAAAAAGCACATGGATTGAGACATACATGCAAAACAATGATAATTTTTGTCTTATTTGAAGGACTATTTTTTACAAGGAATGTTCCACATGAATGGGAAACTCAATCTAATAGCTTCACTTCACATTGAAAATATTTTTGTTCCTTACATTTTGAAAGGTTTGGGACTTTGTGGGATTAGGAATATGAAGGTAAGGAATTGGGAAATGTAGGTGGCATTAAGAGTGAGGGAAAAGAAAAGAAGCATGAGGTGGATGCACATATTAAAGAGTTTAGCTTATGGCATACACTTCCTCCTCTTACTTTGTTTGGTGCATTGGACTTAGGTTACCTTTATGTATGTATACATTTGGAAAGGAAAAAACTTTGCAAATGTATTTTGTTATGACTTGTAGTTCAATGTGCATTAAGGAATTTAGGGGTTGTGATATCGAGTCAAATTTGTATAAGATTGATTATTTGGTTTGTAGCAAAGGATTGTAGACGGTCTGATTTTGCATATTTGTTTTATTTTGGGCTTTCATTCATTTGCATGGAGTTTAGAGCATCCTTGAAAAAGAAAAAGTCTTTTTTAGGGTCTTTGTAAATTCAAAATATTTAGAATGAATTCTTAAACCTAAACCTCAAATCACACAATAAGTTTTTTATTGAAGCTTTTGCAAGAACCCAATTATGTGTGGCATTCATTCATTGAATTGTAGCAAGTGTATTTCAACCACATGATCTTTTTGTTTTGTTCATTCAAAGATAGTTTGTGCTTAGAAAATTGTTTCATATAAGGTCAACTTCATTGTGGTTGAGTATTTGAAGTATATTTCTTTGTTACAATGGTAACGCCTAGTCATTAAATAGCGAGTTATAGACTAACAAATGGGTGATTGACATCCACAACCTTTAGTAAACCTTATATTGAATATGTCCACTATATGTTGAATGAAAGAGTTACATTGAAAAAGATTGTTAAAGAACTCAACATTTTGAATACCAAACAACTTAACAAGCTACCAACAAAGGCATAGGGGCACTTTTTTTTGTTTTTGACCTATTCACAATGAACGAGTTTTTTGACAAAATTCAAGTCCTTCTTCCCATCTAAGAACATGTAGCAAATTGGGGTATACAACATGTCAACCCTTGGGCATATTCATGATTAAAGTATTCCTTTAAGAATCCAAGGATTTTGTTTTTCCTATCTTCCAAATATAAAATTTACATGGAATGAATTTAAACGAAAAATATTGGATGATTCAAATTATGATAATTTTCATTGTTGTGGGGATTTTTCACATGCATATGTAATTATAAATAAATATTTTGGTAAAATACCGAAAATGCAAAAAATGAATTCATAAGCTTTTATAAACAACTTAACATGTTTTCTTGCATGAAAATATCTTACCCATGTTTTCAACACTTAGGAGCACAAATTCTTGACCTAATGAATACAAAAAATCAACCAAATGGCAAAAAAAAAATCATTTTCCTTATAGCCTTTTCAGGATGGATTTGGTAGTTTTCAAAAAAAGTATATCATATATTATTTAATAAAATGCATTATATGAACATTGAAAAACATATATTTATGCATTACTTATCCATGAAAGGAAATTGAAACTAATTGCATTGTTAAATACATTCTTTTTGATTGCTTGAAAATTAAAATTGCAATTAAAACAAGGATTTAAATTATTTAAAAGGATTCAGAAAGAGATTTATATTACATCCAATCTATTCTTAAGTTTTTGTATTAGATTAACATGACATCAATCTATGTATACCATACACCAATCCACTATTATCATGAAATAGTAAATTTAATAAAAATCCAAAATAGTTTTTTATGATTTTTTTTGTTATACCATTTTTTTTGGTACTTTAACTGTGAATATGCCCTCTTGTCGAACTCAATGTTAGGGCTTTGAAGTGAAACATTGCTATGACATTTGTGTTGTTATCGAAAATTCACCTTGAAAGGCATCATCATGCACTGCCTTTTCAACAAAAGCAATATAATGTTAGAATGTTGATGGTTTTTTGGTATATAAATTGTGATGGTGATTTTTTCATTTTCATATATAATTGTTTAAAAGTGTTTATGTGCTTCTCATAAGGTTTTGAATGAATTCATTTTTATGTTATCTTTGATTGTTGTTATGGATTTTTTTTCCTTTTCATAAATAATTGTTAAGGTTCAAACTAAAGGCTTAATTCATCAAAACTATCAAAATGAATGCATATGTGTGAGGGGATAGAACAAATTACCTAACAAAGAAATGTAATGTATTAATACCATAAACAAATGAACAGATTTCACCATCTATACAAACCAAAAATGTTTGTATGAAAATCAATCGAAAGATTTTAGAAATTCATAAAACAAATCTTCAATTCTTGTTTTATCAAAGGATTTAAGTTTGTCATGATAACAAACACAAAATTATTCAACTCACGTGAAATTATTCTTGATCAATTTTTTTGATAAAAAGACAGTGAAGATATTACACAAACATTCTATAAATTAATGTGTTATAAATTTTTCAAATTTTTGAATTGATATTTTTGGATATTGGGATAAAAATTAATGGAAATTTCATAAGAAATTATTTTTTCTTAAATCCTAATCTTTGAAGTTGTAAATTTTTTTTTGATCTTGTGAAATATTATGGAATTGAATTCATAAGTACCATATTTAAATTGGTGAATTTTTAGCATTTTGATATGATATATCCATGAAGGTGTGCATTAATATTCATTATATTTTTAGATAACAAATGGAACTATTTCATCACATGTGTTTTCTCAAAAATAAAATGAATTCCAATGGAATAAATTAAAAAGGTCCAAGTACAAGCATTTGTTGAAAAACAAAAAAAAATGAAATGAATTTAATAAAGGAGCTTTAATATGTCCATTTGGTGAAAGAATAAATGGAACAAATTGAAGAGCTTTAGTAATACCACCATTGATTTTTTAAAAAGATCAAATTGTAGAGTTCCACTATTCCATTCATTAAATTAAATTAAATGGAACAAATTGAGGAGCTCTATTACCTCCGTTTGTTCAAAAAATTAAATAAATAAAAATTTAAATTGCAAGGAATTGAAGAACATTACTACTTGCACTTATTCAAATTAGTTGGTCCCTTTTAAGACTTAGAATGGAAGTAGGCTTGGCACTTAATTATGGAATTGTTTTTGCTCATTTTACTTTCATGATGTAAAGATTCAACATTACAAATTTCATTCAACATTATTTGGTCAAACATCTTTGGTTAATTTTCTTCTCTTCAAGTCTAGAACTCCTAGCAAATAAGAATGTGTTGCCAACAAGGAATCCAAAAAAATATCAAAATGCTTTAACAAACTTTTGTTTATTAATTGACTATTTGTCCCAAGGAGGTCAATACTTGTATATTTTAAGAAACCCTTTAAATAAAAGGGTTTTTTTAATTTGTCATGAAATTATGGCATATTTTGAATATAATATAGATATGTTCTAAAATATCTAAAATATATTAGTTATATTTTAAATATATTCTGATAATGAATCATAGGCACCATATTTACATTGAAGTAAATTATTTTTCAATAGGTTACACCCTATATTATTTCGGACGTCGTTTCAAATAAAATGGAATTGACAAGTCCTTGACGTATTTGTATTTTTTATTGAAGAGCCTCAAAGTCTACTCTCACTGCCTTTAATTCAATATAGGCCTTATGATATGTAAAGTTTACAAACTTGAGCTTATTTACATACACATTATATCTAGCCTATCAACAATACATTTTTATCTCACTAGACATTTTGTTCAAGTTTGTATTATATAAACACATTACATTAATTTTTAAGCTAATTTCTTACAATAATAACCATTCAACTTAATCAAAAAGTGGCACATGCATTGCACATTGGATCACTAGCATAAACACAAAATTGTAGTGTGAAACTTTTCATTTTAAACTCAAGATGTTGGATTGTCTTTGATAAAGGTATGGCCCATAAACTAGAAATATATATATATAAAAGAAAGTAGATCTCATGGTGTGGCAATGAAACAAAAGTTATGCTAGCAATGTATATAAGTATAATTCATTTGATGTGCATTAAAAGGTATTTCTCAATTGGTGCAAATTTCAAGCATTGAGTCCTAATAAAAAAAACTTGGTAAAAAA
Source organism: Sphagnum tenellum (assembly GCA_963921925.1). Taxonomy (NCBI): domain Eukaryota; kingdom Viridiplantae; phylum Streptophyta; class Sphagnopsida; order Sphagnales; family Sphagnaceae; genus Sphagnum; species Sphagnum tenellum. Next base: position 17,344,794 of record OY998142.1, on the reverse strand, counting down.
GGTAACCTTCTCCAATTTTGCACAATCATCAAGCTTGATAATGTTGCTTTCTTTTATTAACTTTTGCTCAACTTGAAATTTAACATGTTGTGCATATAGATTTTTTTATTTAATCAACTAGGTCTATGCTTACCATTTGAATTAAATATGTGTCATGACATGTTTCAAATGCAATATGTCATGAAAATGGAAAACTTGGAAGAATAAAAAAAAGGATGTTTATATCATTTGTCCTTAAAATAGAACACTAAAGATGTAAAAGGGTTGATGTGTACGAAAAATACATGAACATCCCATAACGCGGATTGGTTGAATGTTAGATAGAAGAAAGAAGACGAATACTATGTGGTTGGGCTTACATTCACCTCTTGTATCTTTTTTTTGGCCTCATTTATAGCTGCATAAATGTCACGAACATATTGCCTTTTTATCCGATCACAATAGTTTGGGGAAAAAAATTGAACATAGAAAAAAAGCATGACAAACAATGTTATAGAATTCTTAAGTTCTTCCATGGGTGTAAACAAGTTAATAGGAGCAACTGGCACCCTTTTATGTGACTATTTTTTGGGGAATATCTTTGGGAATATTTTTTTAAAAAGTTTTCAAAAAAATCTTGGAAATTTTCTTTAAAATTTTACTATTTTGTGAAGGTTTGTGTTAAAGATTTGCCAAAAATATGTTATTTTCAAAGTTTTTCAAGTCCATTTACAAGTGCTTTTATTGCTTAAAAACAACGGTTACATGTATTTTTCCATTGCTTTTGAAGGTTTAAATGTTAATGAAATAATTTTGTTATTCTGGACATTAATAAAATAAGATATTAGATTTGATAATGTGCAAAAAAAAAACTTATTTTCAAGTTAAATTTTATAAAACAATTGGTGTAAAAAAAATAAAAAACAATGGTTATGACTACTTTTAGTTTCTATTAACATAATGCACTCACATGACCTCATTCAAGTCATAAGATTGCACACAAGAGGATTGATTTGCAATTCAAAAATGATTGACAAGGAAAAAAAAGTTTGTATTTGGACAATATGGGGTGTATAGTAATCCATCAAATTAAGGTTGATCCATAATTATTTCTTTTGTGGAGAATATATCAAGAGTTCTCATTGAAGTTCTCCTTTTTTACTCTTGATTATGGCCTTTTGTAAAGCACAAACACCAAGCAAATCACTACAAGGAATTTCAATTTTTTTGAACAAGAATTTCTGTAAAAAAAAAAACCCCATATGTTTTTTTTGCACCCATGTCTAGTTTCACCAAAGTGCCATTTTGAACAAGTCAATTTTGACCTACTCATTTTGACTAGGTTTTTTTGGTTGGTCTTTTTTATTAGGTTTATTTTACTAGGTTTTCTTTTACTAGACCACTGTGACAATAATATAATTTGGGCAGCAACCAAAATTATATTATATTTTAATTATATTATTTTAAATGAATATGAAAATATTTATTAATTACCTTACCCTACCCTACCCTACCTAATAAACCTAATAATTAATGCCAAAAAATATTTATTTATTTACCTTCCAACCCTATGTCCTAGGCCTAGGCTAAGTGGTCTAGTAAGCTTTGCAACCTAGGCCACCTAATTAGGTCACCTAAGTAGCCAAGATAGTTTAGGTTGCAAGTGTGGGGACTTGAACTCCCACATTGAAGAATCAAGTCATTAACCATTGCACCACCACCCCATAAGGTGATTTTTTTTGGACAACATATTGTAACGAACATGATTTTGGACCAATTTATTGTAATCAACTTCCATGAATTGTTTTAATGCAATATGTTTATGTTTATGTTTTGCACTACTTACATAAATAGGTAGGTTAGCCGAGGTAGGTAAGAGGTACCTATTAATAAATGCATGTATTTAGGTAACATGTAGGTTTATGTAGTTTATCAAGCCTTGTAGGTACCTATTATGTTTATGTTTATGTTTATACCTACCTACGCTTATGTTATTTAATAGGTTATGTAGGTACCTACTAGCCTTCAATTGATAGATCTAGCCTTGGCATACTAAGTAGGTAGTTTAGCCTATTAAGTATATCTAAATTTGAATTATCTACCTAATACTAGGTTAGGTTTAAATAGCTTAGGTTAAACTACATACCTACCTAATAGGCCTAGGTTAGGCTAACCTATGCTACCTAGGTAGCTTAGGTTAGGCTATGTACCTACCTAACATGCTTAGGTTAGGTTACATACCTCCTTGATAGGCCTAGGTAACCTAAGTTAAATTGCATAACTACCTAGGTAGCCTAGGTAGGTATATAGCCTAGGTTAGGCTATACACCTACCTATTAGGCCTAAGTGGCCTTCAAGTTAGGCTACATATGTACTTAGAAGGCCTAAATGGCCTAGGTTAATTTACCTACCTTGTAGGCCTAGGTGGCCTATGTTATGTACATAATTACCAAGTAGACTTGGTTAACCTAGGTTAGGCTACCTTATACCTAGTGGGCCTAGGTGGCTTAAGCTACTTACTTAACGAGTATGATAGGTTACCTACCTACTAATCTTAGGTGGCCTATATTGTTATTTACCTAATAAACTTAGGCTAATGGGCTACTTACATCATTAATAGGTATACTTAGTAAGCCTAGGTCACATAGGATACCTACTTCAAAAGCTTACACTACCTAATTATAGGCTACTTAGTAATCCTAGGTAACTTACTAGATAGGTTATTACTTCACAAATAACTTACTAACCTATTAATTACGTTAGGCTAGATAGGTAGTTTAAGCCTAACTTAACCTATTAATTATGTTAGGTTAAGTAGGTAGCCCATGCTTTGTCCATTTTGACTATATATTTGACTTGACATTTAGTCAAAAAGGTCATTGTAGTCAAATTTATTGGTCAAATATAACATGTGTTTGTCATGCCCCAAACCTTTAGTCAAAATGGACATATTTTTTTGTCAATGTGAACACTTTGATCAAGTTGGCCTTTTAAAAAGCCATGTTTTCTTGTAGTGCGATCTTCTATATAAAGTTTCAAATTTACCAAGTTTTGGTAATATCTATTAATACATAGGTAATAGATGCATATATGTTTAATCTGTAGGCGCAAAAAAAAATGTTAAACCTTACATAAATTATAATGTCATTGTCACATTCCCATACACCAAATTTTAATACATCATTTTTTTGATAAGTTAACATGGTGACATCATAACACTTTGATTTTGGACTCATTTGACCCAAGCTTGCCAGGCTTTCAAATCTTGCATTTTGTGGTTATATGCACTCATAAAAACCATGCATAACAGTAGACACTAGTAGAAATCAGCCAAAATGTAACCACTTCATTTATGACTACATGCGACTTGTAATCGTTTGAGACTAGATTTGAGAATATTTGCAACTATAAGACCAAATTTCAACTATTTTGGTCATTCTCACAACTATGATGCAACTATTAGAAATTTCATCCTATTGGTTGAATCGATTTTACATTTATTTTCATCCATTAATAGGTTGATATGTCTCATTAGTTGCAATAATCACCAAATTAGTTGCATCCTAAAGCTGTTCTACAATGATATAAGGGTGTATTTTAATGTATGTATATAAATTATATATATATATATATGCATACGTATGTATATTAATCATATAATGAATCTCAAAATTAATATTTGAATTTCAAATTTTTGATTTGAATATGATATTTTTAATTAAAATTCAAAAACGCTTTTGATATAAAAATTGATATTTGAATTCTAAATTAATATTTTTGAATCCAAAAATTAATATGCAATTCAGAAAATTATTAATTGGTTATAAAAATGGACATTTTAATTTCGAATATTTTTATATGAATATGAAAATGTATATTTCAACTCTGAAAATTCTGCATTTAAATTTGAAATAATCATTTGATTTGAACTTAAAATTTCAATTCCAAATTATTATTTTGGATTCTCAAAATTAATACTTCTAGTCTGAAAATTATTAATTGGGTCTAAAAATGAACATTTCAATTTTTAGTATTTTTATTTGAATCTAAAAATTGATCTTTCAATTCTAGAAATTATTATTTAAATTCAAAAAACTTATTTGATCTAGAATTTAATATTTGATGTTAAATTTCATTTTTTTTAAATATAAAAAGTAGTATTTCAAATCAAAAAAAATTATTGAATCCAAAAATCGACATTTTGAATTTAAATATTTTTATTTGAACTTGAGATTTGACATTTGAATTCTGAAGTTTAAAATTAAAATTTTAAGAAATTATTTGACTTGAAAGTTGAAATTTGAATTCCAAATTACTATTTTAAATTTTCAAAATTAATGTTTAAATTAGAAAATTATTATTTGAGTCTTAAAACGGGCATCTTAATTTTGAACATATTATTTGAATATGAAATTTGGCATTTCAATTTTGAAAGTTGTTATTTAACTTCAAAAAACTTATTTGATCTAAAAATTGATATTTGAATTTTGCATTACTATTTTGGAATCTTAAATTTATATTTTAATTCAAAAAATTATTGATTGAGTTTTAAGGGTTTTTTCTACTTGTGTTATCCCTATAAATCATTTTTATAAATAAATATAAATGATTATTTTTATTAAATCTAAGTTACACTAAATAATTATTGTTATAACATAAATTTGTACATTGTCTAATTTATATTATTATATCAGAAGAAATTAATTAATGTAATTGATGTGACATTACTTCAAAATCATTATAATTACTTCAGATAAGAATTAATTATTATGTGCATAATTATTTTATAATTGAACATAATTATTCACACTCTGTAATTTATAATTTCAAACCTGAATTAAAAATTTGGAAAAATTATAATGTAGTTAAAATAATTATTTTACTGATTTAATTTCATGAATTATTATATAAATAATAATAATAATATTTAAAAAACTTGATTCATCGTCTATGATAAATATTTTATAGTAATTTTACAGTATTTTATAGTAATTATGAAAATTAATGTTATGTTTAACAAATTATTGTATTTATAGTTAATAATTACCAAGGAAAAATAATAATTAACCTATAATAATTCTTACAAAAATAAATGTAATTATACAATAAGTAATGTAATTAGTTGAAAAATAATTTAAAGAAAAATTCGTGTAAAATTTTTTATAATGACAAATGTTAATTCATAAATTATAACTTTAACAAAAGTATTTAAAGATTTTAATCTTTAAATTAGAATCGTTAAATTTGTTTTACATTAATTATATTATATATAATTCAATCATATTCTAAAAAAATGAAAATATTTAAAAATATTTTAGTTATTTAATTATTTATGAATTATGTATTAATAACTTGTGAGTAACTAGATAGTTAGTTTGTTAAATATTAAGAAATTATTGCTTAATTAAATAATTGATAATGAATATTGAATATTTGTAATGTATACTTTATCATTTAAATATATGTAAATTTAATCATCATTAATTAAATTATTATCTAATTATCTAGTAGTTGAATTGCTTATAATTCTAAAAACTAAGAAAGTAAGGCATGAAAAAAGTTTTGAAATTATAATTTAGTTTGTGAAGAAATTGCAAGTTTAAAACTTATCCCATATTGTTTGTTTTTCGTTCCCAATTTGAACACAATATAAACAAAAGGGTGTGGTCATCCAATTCCACATTAAAAAATTTGTGGACATGGGATGAGCCAATCAAAAGGCTTGACCCAAAACAAAAAATTAAATTACACACATTTAAGAAATACTTACCCTCCCAACCTATTTATTTACCTAGCTAGGTAGGTACCTAGTTTGACCTACCCACCTAGGTTGACCTATGTACCTACCTACCTAAATACCTACCTATATGAATAAGTATTTAACTTGGGAAAGTAGAACCTACCTACCTATTTTTTTACCTGAATAGGTAGGTTGGTATGTAGCCTAGGTTTGTAAGCACTTATTTATGTACCTACCAATTTAATATTTTTATTTTTACTTTTAAAAATTAATGTCACGTGGCATATTCACATGGGGCCACGTGTCATAATATAATATCATCAAAGTATTTGAATTGAATGTCCTAGATTATTTTTCCAAATAATAATAATATTATTATTATTATTATTGTTATTAAGACACGTGGCAGCACATCATTTGCCTTCAATTGTGGTCAAAATAGTTACATTTTAATCGCATGTGACAATACGTATACAATGAAGTCAAAGGATGAAATTTATTTGTTGACTTTTTTTCATGTAATACCCCTTGTCATTTGCAACTAATTTATCACATGCAACTTGTCTTAGGCGAATAGAGGGATTTTAGTTGTAAAATGTCTCTTGCGACTAAAATTTAGTTGCAAAGACTAGTCGAATATACATGTTTTTCTTCTAGTGAAAACCACTAATTTCACATCAATTGGCTAATAAGGTGAAAACACGATAAAGTTTACCAAAAAAATAATTATTTCCAAGGCAATCAAAAAATGGTTTAATTTTTTTCACAAGTAGAAGAAAGTAGATTGAAAATAATTTTAAATAACAATAAAAGTATGGTGTTGTTTTTCGAATTTATCGTGAGGTGATTGCAAAATTTGAGAAATTTTGGCATAATAAAAGTAGATAACAAGTATGTTTGAAAATGATTGGTGAAATTGAGTTTAAACATATTTTTCCATTAGAAGTTTGATGCATTTGTAATATTTAAACGTTGAAAACTTATAAGTACACTTTAAACTACATTATGTTGAAAATGGAAAATATTCAAATAATTCATCTACTTTCACCTACTTGTACAAGTTTGAACAACAAAAAAAATAGAAAAAAAGGATAGTTTTATAAAAATAATCTAATTGAATGCATACTAGATATGTGGTTAATGTCAAGGACACGAATAACCGCAATAACAAAGGCTAAAAGAATGGTTTAATCTAACTTTCAAACAAGGAACAAGACAAGATTGTGTCATTAAAAAACAAAAACACAAGAACTCATAATAAGAACACGAAATGTGTAAGACAAATGTGAAAATGGTTATTTATTATGCTAACATATGCAACCATGAACATGAAAAAATAATTACAAGGCTTAAAACTAATGTTGAACAAATTAAAAGAAATGAAAGGGTCCTAATTCTATTTATACACCTTTGGGGACCTAACTCAAAAAAGCTTCCAAAGAAACTTCTATGTGTGCATCAAGTAATAAACTTTTCGAAAACCTTCCTAATTGAAAATCAACTGTGAATTAACTAAAACTTAAATAGAACTTAATTAGGAATCAATTAGGAATTACCTAAAGTTAACTAGGATTTGATTAAAAGTTAATTAGAAGTTAATTGGGAATTACCTAAGACTTAATTCAAAGTTGATTATGAGTTAAATGGGAGTTTACTTTGATTTAATTGGAGTTTATCTACAAATGAATTAAAATTTAATTAAATTGAACTTAAAGTTAGGTACAAATTCAATACAAGTTATGGATGAACATTCAAATAAATGAACTCCATGGTATTAACATCCATGGCATCACTCACCTTCTAACAATAAAGTCCACAAATGATAGACTTGGTTTTGTTTGGACATTGTCGACGAAACTCATGCACATTTTCCATAACATATGATATGTTCTTCATTGGTCCCAAGTCTTTAGCTGGTGCCCCAATCCTGTTTGTCAAAAAGATTGATGGTTCTTTTCAAATGTGTGTTGATTACCATGGGCTAAATTGATTCACCATCAACAATCAATACCATTTGTCCCTAATTTCAAGGTTGTTGGACTAGTTCAGTCATGCCAAGATGTACATCAAGATTGATCTACATGGAACATACAATTTGGTGCGCATTTGAAAAGACATTGAATGGAAGATGACGTTTAAAATTTGTTATGGCCATTTTGAATATGTTGTGATGCCATTTGGTTTTACTAACATGCCTTTTATTTTCCAACATATGATGAATGATGTCTAGTGTTGAATGAACCTTTTTTGAGGTTTTCATCAATGTGTTTATGAAACATTACAAGTTCATCTTATGACAAATTGTAGATGGGTCTGAATGGAGGTTGTGTTCCTTCCATAAGATTAATAGCACAATCGTATGGTTGATGTTTAGATAAGGCTTCCACATTTTTCTTCTCAAACACATACATGAATCCTTGGTACTTGGAAAGAATTTCATGCGGACATGGTTTAACACCTAGTGATAACATAAATAAAAAATGTATCTCCTTTCGTGGCAAGCTTCATGAAAGCTTTTGCTCCAACAAACAAAAGCTTAGGGCACCTAAGCCTTCTTGTACCATCAAGGTCTCCCAGTTATTTCAAATTTTGCATGTTTTTAACGAATGTTTCACATTCTAAGGCCTTGTGTTGTGATGTTTCAAAATGAAGATTCCTCATATGTTAATCATTCATGGATTATATCGAACAAGCCAAAACAATCCAATGATGATAGGATTTTCTTGGAGGTGAAATGACATTGAAAACAACCTCGTTAGTGTGCGAACCAATGGTAACATCTAATGGTTTGGTTTCATGTGTGATTGGTCTTGATGAAAAGTTTTGACCATTATTAACCTCAACAAGCACTTGTATGTTTTTTCCCACTAAAACCCACTTGTATTTTTACACTAATTACTCCTTGTCCATAAAACATGTTGAGGTGCAAAAATTTAGAAGTGTTTAAGCCTCCATCATCATGAATTTATTACATTTGATAATGATTGGTACTAAAAAACATGGTGTTGGGTTTGAAGATAGGCTAGGACCATTTTCAATACATGTTGCATCAAGGTCTAACTTTGAAGTCCTTACTAAAAATTAGATATGTTCATTTTTCGACTCCTCTAGTTGTGGATTAGTAGAAAAGATGGTGCATGCTACACGTGGTCCACACTTCTTTGGACCCTCATGAACAACATAAGGTTTTTCATGATACAAACAAATATTATTTATATGTTGACATAGTTTTTCTTGTTCCATGAAGGCTTTTAATCTTATCTTATTAATCTTCATGGGGTTATCCTTTGGTGAAGTTGCCAAAGGTTAGGTTAGCATTGCAAGTTAAAAATTCCTTTTTGTTGACAATGGTGTAAAATTCCTTTATGTTGTTGATGTGGGTTCATGGCGCTTCTTTTGTCGAAATTCAAAGAACTTTTTGTCACACTGAACAACTTGTGTAGTGGCTTGACTTAATGTTGAAAGGTTTGGCAAGGTGAATAATAAGTCCTTCACATCATTTCATACCCAAACTAGAATTAACTTATGAGTGTTACCTCACCCCATGAAATATCGCAAGCCAAATGTCTAAATTTTGATGCATATATCACAATTGAACATGATCATTGATAAAGAAATCATATATTGATGTTAAACATCTGTTCTTTGTTTGAATCTCCGAAAGTGGCATTGAACTTTTCAATAAACATTTCAAAGCCATCAAACAAAGGTGATTGATGCTCCAACAATGGTGCGACCAAACAAGGGTTGTGCCTAACAACAAAATGCTAATGAATCTAACTGGGGTTGGGCCAATTGGATATCAATGAGGATGAAAGGTGAAGGATGAACAGATGACCAAACACACTTGGTTGACAAAACCTTGAAATTTTGAACGCATGGCATCAAACTTGTTAAGTAGGCTAATCCATGGCTCCTTTGGTTGGGGTTATGTTGCCGAAACACATCCCAAATAGGTCGAAGCTGGATTGGTTTGCAAATGAACAATAAATTCACAAAGTGTTTGATTTTCATGCTTAAGATTCTTGAAAAAAACAAGGACTTTTTCCATCCCTATAAACATGATTATGAACATTGTGAAATATGACACTAAGAAGAGGTGGGTAATCCATAACCTTTGTCAACAAAATGTGCGTAATCCGTGAATTTTGGAAATTTTTTCCTTTGAAAATGAAGGGTAATCGACATGTTCCCAAGCTCCTTGATAAATTGAAATGTGAGCATGAAGTGAAAAGCAACAGAAGAATAAAGAGTTGGGGCACGCTCCCTAGCTCACAACACTTTGGAGGTAGAGGGGTGCGCTGGAGCTTCGGGATGGGACTAGGAAGATTAACAAGCAATTTACTTACTCACACGGACTTGTATAAACCAAACAACAAGTTGCTTAGTGCATAGTTGGAGCACTTTGGTGCATGAAATAATGATGGGCAAACATGGATTCACAAGACTCACCATGGCCCAGACTTGGGGGAAGCCACCATTTTCCCCCTTATAGTATATTATGTGCCTGGCCATGGGACCAACACCCAAATGTCATTTTTTATTGGGACTCCCAAGTGAGAGTCTCAAAATTCTCACAAGCGAGATTCCCACAACTTTGAGGGCCCATGACTTTGTGTGCAAACCTTCGATTGAAATGAGGTCTAAAGCAAAGTTGTAGCCCTTGTCAAGAACTTTCTAATAGCATGTCGCACGCCACCTGAACATAAAGAAATTGGGGCAATTCCCGACTTCTAATGGTCGAGAGTCAAATTGCCAATTTGACTCCTAGTCTTTCTTTTGGCCATAAATTGTGTTAGAAGTGTCCAAATGGGTCATGCGAGCCCATTTTAGACATTTAGGTTCTAAAAAAATTTCAATGATATAAAGAACTCCACAATCCAATGCATTTTGACCCCTGAAATCGCTCTCCAAAAATTTGGGAATCCATTGGGACTCTTACCTTCAAAGTGGGAATTCATTTTCTCACATTCTCCCACATTCCCGGGAGCATGAAATGTGACTCCCAGCCTTCACACTTGGCTCGCACCTTCGCAAGCCCTTGCCTTGGTCGCAAGTCCAAGGCTAGGGTTACGATAGTAATCCACATTCAATTTTTATAAAAAAAAAATTTTAATGATTTATAGATGTAAAGATAGACATAGACCTGATGGAGCTTATTCAAACTTTCAAGGACACGAAGAACCATCATAACAAAGGCAAAATGAAAGGTCTAGTCTAACTTTTAAATAAGGAATAAAACAAGATTATGTGATTCAAAAACGAGAACACAATGTCTAAAAACAAAAACATGAGATGTGCAAAACAAATGTGAAAATGGATATTTATTATGCTAACATATGCAAACATGAACATGAAAAGAACATGACAAGGCTATGGTGCAAGATTGTGCCTAAGACGAATGTTAGGGGGATCTACTTTTATTTATACATTTAAGGGGATTTAATTCAAGGAAGCTTCTGAGGAAGCTTTTATGTGCATCAAATAAAAAAACTTCTTGAGAACCTTATTAATTGAAAGTCAACTAATTATGAATTAATTAAAATTAAATTGGGATTTAGCTAAAAGTCACTTATAAATTAATTAAAGGTAATTAAGACATAACTAAAAGTTAACCGGGAGTTAATTTGGACTTAACTCAAAATTGATTGGGAGTTAGCTCAAATTTAAATAGAACTTAATTAGAAGTTAACTAAGAGTTAATTGAAATTAAACCAATAATTAGGTACAAGTTATGGATGAACATTTAAATGAATGAACTCCATTACATTGGCACCTATGATAATTAATCAACATCAATGTGATGAAATTAAAAATTATCCTCATCTTGATCATTAAATTAAAAAACATTTTTACTTTCAATACATTAAAACTTGTTTATGGTTTTTTTTTTCTTTTGGTGACAAGGATAAAAAATTGTCTACTTGATCATGCTTGCACCCAATAGTTAATTGAAAATGTTATTAATTTTATAACTTATATTTCCATTTTGCTATGAGCTATCAAAAATGGGAATCTCTTAAGAGGTCTATGAACTTTGCATTATGTTGAATGGAATTTAAACTTATGGTGATAATATAAATATCAAAGACCAACTTGAAAAAACATAAATTGACATGGCCTTCAAGTTCACCAACACTAGAGTCTTCATGAGGTGGTTTTTTAGGTGGGGCCATATTCCATATTTTGCAAGTGCCTTCTCTAGTTGTATCCCTCCCCCAATTATCCATTGAATCAATCAACATTTTGTGCTCATAGTGGAGAAAGTAGAGTTTAATGTTTGTCCATTTTATTCACATAGGAAAATAACTTTAACTAGATTTAGAAGGGAAGAAAAAATCATTTAACATGCTCTTCCAATTTAGGCATCCTTCTATTTAAAATTAATATGTCAATATTACCCACAATAGATTGCCCATGATGAATGACATGGTCAACTTGTTATGGGAAATAAGTAGCCCAAATACTAATTAGGATTTTCCAAGATGTGAAATTACATAACCAACTACAAGCATACCAAAGTTATAAGCTTATTAATGACACTAGCATTGTTAAGAGCCTAATAGGAATGTCTTTTACAAGATAACCAAAATACTTTAAATGAATAGACATGTGAACCCTCTTTGAAGAGGCATAAGAACTCATTCACTTGGAGATATACATCCACCTTGGAAAAACAATCATGGTCCATTCCATATTACCTAAACTCTAATAATTTGGATGTATCAAAATGTATTTTTTTGGGTTTTAAACCAAATTGTCAATTTTGATTATGACGTGATATTAGTCCTATGAAAAAATGACCCATTTTCATATATTGAATCACACAATTGGAAGGAAATTTAGAACTAGAAACATAATTCCACATATTAAAGTTCCAACTTATATTATGGATCAATTTTTTTGAAAAACAAAATTTACACACATTGTTTCAAAACTTTGGGCAACTTTTTATTGACAAACATTGGAAAGTCTAATTTCCAAACATACAAAAAGTTGTACACCTTTAGGGAGTAAATTCCTCATGATTGTTGGACAAACACAAGTTCTTCAATTTTCATTTTAAGAAGTGCTTTTGAATTAACATTTGATTCTAATCAACGACATATTTTCCAAGTACAAACCTTCCAATGTTGTTCTTTCATAACCCATGGGGAGAGTTACAAGGTTTATCATAAGCAAAACACATACCAACATTCCTTTACAATTGTTTTTTTGATTGGAGCAAAACATGTTTGCGTTATGCTTAACAATTATAATCAAAGATAGTCATCTACATTGATCTGTGTGTAAAAAATCACAACTTTATGCAAATATTTTATGAAGCAAAATGAAGAGACAAAAGTCAACCACAAGAAAAAGTTAAACAAGATGAGCCAACATGGTCAAAAATGAACTTTTCCATCATATCTATAGCTTTAGATAATTAATCATGGAAAGAGAAGGCCCAATAACATACGTTAGGTAGGAATTCCCATTGCATAATAGGTGGGTTTGCAATGAAGTCAAATATTTTTATCCACTAGTTCTTCCAATTTGATACCTTCATTATTGTAATTGGATCTTTCAAATTCAAAAAGAAAAAACTAAAGTTAAACATTAGCAAAGTGTACGAGAGGTAAAACCTATACAATGTTAAGTTTAGTCATAAACATCTTTGAATTTAGTGTTACATATGTGAAAAAAAATACAAAGATGCCCATTTATTTATGCAAATCATGTAAGGGTAATCCCTTCGTGAAATTACTTGTATGAAATACATGACTCTTAAGATGATGGTACATGTATGGATCAAGGGGGAAGGAAGGAAGTTGTACCTACAATAGTTAGTGAGTTTTTGTCCAAGCATCCAAACCTCAATTGCTCCACCAACACACAACATAGCACAATCCTAGCATTGGACGATTGGTAGTCCCCAAAATGGCTTACCATGTGAAAACTATAGTTTGGCACAAACAACTTAACTACCAACTTTCTTGAAGTTTGTAGTTAATCATCATGATGCACTCAAGCATTCCAAAATGCAACAAACCCAAATGCCATTGACAACTCTAGAGCAAGAGAAGAAAGTATTATGGTCCACAAAAAATGATGAAAAACCTCCCAAATATTCAGAATTTTGACTTTGGCATTTGCACACTAATCCTTGAACCTTAATCACTAAACACTAAAAAATCCAAATATGTGAAGCATTTTAATTATGTATGCATGACAATAACAAACAAAGGGTAAGGAGAACTCATTATGCCTTCATTGATCTTCATTGATTTGTTGATGATTCCAAGAAATCAAATTGACTATCATGTCTTTTAATCTATTGATCAAACAATTTTTTTTCAACTTTTCATGAATGTAATAGGTTTCTACAATAGTACTCTTGCAACAAGCAATTCTAGAATTCCAAAAACTTTGGAAGCCAAGAAGCAAAGTGCAAGGAGCAACGCTATGTTGCCTTGTAAAAGAAGATTGCAAAAAACCACAATAAAAAATTATAGGAAAATAAAAACAAAGAGTCAAAGATGCTTATTGCATGAATCGCAGAAGGGAGACGTAGCAGCAGCAGAGAAAGAGCTTAGGCAAGGCGCCGACGTGAGGGAGGACTCAGGCGTCAAGAGCTCTCTCTCTCTCTCTCTTGCACCGCGTGCCTGCGGGGGACGGCGACAACGAAGACCAGAACGTACGTATTAAAGAAACCACGGCTGTCGAGTACTTGTATGCGTATTTATAGTAAACTACACCAAACGTCGAGTACTTTATACGCCGATGTATTTGAGACACCAGGAATGTCGAGTACGGTATTACCTTGGCAACTTCCTTGAAATTTTCCAAAACAAAGAAATTTAAAGAAGAAAAGTAAAGCTCTTATTTTCAGAGATGTTGAACTTGTCACGGTCATATGGTGTTTCATGCAAATGTCGAGTATTTTATGCATGTTTGAGGAAACAAAAAATTGTCAAGTACTTAACATGTGTGTTCTAGAAACCAAGAATGTGAGATATATTTCCGTATTTTAACAAACCAGGAATGTTCAAGTATATTTTATGTTTATTTGAGGGAACACAAAATGTCCAACACTTTCCACATATTCAAGAAACCACAAATGTGGAGTATTTTATGGGAATGCCAATTACTTTATGCACATTCGAGAAACCATAAAATGTTGACTTTGTTACATTAGTATTCAAGAAACCATGAAGCTGAGTATTTTATGTAAATGTAAAGTGTCTCATGCATATTTGAGAAACCAAAATTCCAACTACTTGAATGCATATTTGAGAAAACAAAAAATGTCCATATTTGAGGATCCATGAATGTAGAGTATTCAATGCATATTTGAGAAACCACAAATGTCAGGTACTTTCCACAAATGTTTAGGACTTTATATGCAATCCTTCCTTCTTTGATCACAGGACCACGTTCTTCCATTCATTCCATTTGCCTATGTCCATCCACTTACTTGTCTTGTCAATTGAATAAATTTGATGTACACAAGTGCTACAGTATCAAAAAACATACAGTGCACTGTTAGCTTACTTCAGCTAGTGAGACAAAATGTGATGCAAAGGTTTCTCTGATTCTCTTCTTTTGTTGGGCTTACAGAAGCAGAAGGGAACTCGCATCCTTGAGGGCAGACTTGAGGATCTCTCTTTGAAACCCATTTCAGGTGCTCGGTGATGATCTCGCCACAGAGTAAAAAACCCAAGTCATGGGGCATTAATTTGCATACTTCCTTTTCCTTCGCTCTCCAGCTCCTGCTCGGGTGGTACCTTCAGGTTTCACAGGTACTGGAGGCAGAACAGGTGTGGAGGCTGGCGGTGGCATTGGTGGTGGTGGAGCAGGATCTTTGGGCATAGGACGGGGTAGAATGTGCTTCAACCGATTGTTCCGATAGTGTTTCCAAAAATAAAATTGCTGTCGATGTGCAACCTCCTACACACACACACCAAAAATGCAGTTCATTTAGAAACGTCAACAAGCAAGTGTTGCCAATCTCACCAAATATCATGGAACAAAAGTACTATGACTCAATTGACCACCACGTTTTCACAAATAGAAAAAAAGATTCAAAGGAAGGAATTTCATACAATTCATTTGGAAGGTGCAAAGAGCAGGAAACACAGGATGGGACCTCACAGCCTGACACACCAAGTTTGCAATACCAAGATCAAATGCCTATCCTACTCTTCAACAGACATACCCTCTGACCATATCCAACTTTCCAAAACCATGTGCAAATGCTAGAGAATTTGACATACCTTGTTTGCTGGATGTGCCATTGCTGCACGAAAGTGTGCGCTTTGGAGGAGATCCAGAAAGAAAAATGCATGTGGATATCTGAACCATCAGACATGTTAGGTAGGTGGTAACATCTTAGATGAGACTCTAGCTCTTCTCATGGGCAATCTGAAGCATTTCTACAGATCATGTGACACACATGCATGGAGATTGAGAAAGAGAAAAAAGCAACTAATTGGACTAGGTTTTGAAAACATACACAATGAATTTGGCATACTCAGGTCGCTTCCAATAGAGAAGGTATTTGAGGTACCCTACAAATGCCTCATCATCAAAATATCGATTCTGTGCAAGATCTGTCACATTATGGATCTGCAACCCATCAGCAGGTGCTTTCTTGAAACTGGCATATTGTGGGGCCAATGTTATTATAGGGCACAGATGTCTGATATGTACTGGACTGGGGCTCAATCCAGATGCTACAGTCGCTTTCAAGCTGACAATGCAGGATAAATAATTTGCACTGCTAGCAGAATACAGAAATTACATAGGAGCTGGAAGAAAAAGGCAAGAGGAGGTAGGAGAGAGAACACACAGTGAATATAAGTAGG
Source organism: Sphagnum tenellum (assembly GCA_963921925.1). Taxonomy (NCBI): domain Eukaryota; kingdom Viridiplantae; phylum Streptophyta; class Sphagnopsida; order Sphagnales; family Sphagnaceae; genus Sphagnum; species Sphagnum tenellum. The sequence continues at coordinate 17,328,228 of OY998142.1, read as the reverse complement.
GTTGGCTAATAATTGGACAAACTCCAGCTCCAGAATAAAGCGCTGTCGTCCACCATCAGTCTCATTCAGCTTTGCAACCCCTCTACAGCACCTCAAGGCAGCAGCATGCTCAAAGATTGCATGGAAAAACAGAAAGTATAGATAGCAGTCTACATGCATGTAAAATGATGATTTCTGGCAAACCTTGGAAAACCCTAAAATTTGCAAAAGTATAACTGCTTATAAGCTTCTCAATGTTCTGAAGCAACAATAGAGCTCAGCTTCAGAACACTTCACTCGTCTGAACACCAAAATCAATATAGCTATGGCTCCTTCTCTACCTCCACAAACCCTAGACAGAAACGCCAGACAGAACCATATTGACCACTTGTTATAAAAGCATCGTATCCGGCAGTAAAACTTTGAGGCTTCCTTATATATATCTACTATACTAGAAACCAAGACCACATTCATGCTCAAAACAAGACACACCTCCGAGCCTGACTACATGGAAAATTTTCTTGGGTGCGAATTTTCAAAGATGTCCTTACCTGCCTGTAGTGGAGAGCTGTTTCTCCTGCTGTTGTTGCTGCTGTAGCCTCACTTCTGCTTGCTTCTTCGCAGGAGGCGGCCCTCCTTCCTGCGAAACCGTCGCCATCTCTTCTTCTTCTTCGTCTTCTTCAACTCCACGCACCACCAATGTGCTCCAACAGCATCCACTCACCGAACAAGAGCACAAGTAATGCGCTAGACAGAACCCTGTCTGCAAAGAGACAGCAGAAACCCTAGACAGAAACCCTAATAGTGCACTCTGAGAAAATTTGTAGTGTATGTGGAGGCCACATTATATCCATCAATTTCCCTCCTAGAAATCAGGAGGGATATTTTATGCCTAATCCTCAAGGATGGGAGGGGAATCATGCCTAGTTGTAGGTGTAAGAACCCTCCCATTATTGAGGAGTAAGCATAAGAACTCACCCATTCATATGGCCTTGTGATCTACATAGTTTTGGTTCATGATGAATTTTGCCTCAAGCTTTATGATAAGTAAAGCCCATGGGTGGGGCGACATTTTCAAAATCAAAAATGTGAGGCTGGACTTGGCTATCGTCTTGTCCTAGGCCCCTTATTTTGAGAATGCCCCCCACCATAGGGCTTTACCCTACACAGAATGCTCCCAAGAGTGGAACTTTCCATCTTCAAAAAGCTTGATCTGATTTTACATTTTCTAGATAGACTAGAGAAATCAGAGGAAGAGGTCTTTTTATGTTTTCATAAACCATGTGTTTTGTCATTATGTTTTTTGTAAAGTTTTCATCGTGTTTTATATTTTTTCACATCTTACCCAATGGCCATCTGACACGACAAAAAATTTAAGTACTAAAGGTGCACAAATTTTACACTGTATAATGGCCTCAGCCATTAACATTACCAGAATTGGGTACACACCTCAGCTCTGCCTTGCATGGGCCTTTATTTTGGTAATGCCTGCCTCTTTCGGGGCAATAAAACCATGCTCCATAATGCAAGCTTTACCTTTACCCAGAGGCTCTTGGAGAGAAATGATGATGTATTTTGGATCAATGTACATCCAGCTTACAATTAGGTTGATGCAACAAACAACTCAGGCCTGACATGGACTCAATAGTTGGCAGAGTTTGGTTTTTCAATTTTTGTGATGTAGCCAAACTGGTGATGATCCACAAGAAGATTTAGCCAAGAGGTTCTTAAATGTTATTTGTTTTAAAACACCCAGAACTGATTTTTATCTCAAGAAATCACGTACCCACCCAGCACTAGTTATCACTTTTCCCAATTGGGCCAGTGGAAGATCTCAGGTAATTTGTAAATGACCAGTTATGTAAAAGCTGGTTCCACAAACTCTGCGTACACCCACTACTAACAACTCTCATTAACTAACCTAAAACTCAAGATTAAGGCACACTTTATGAGTGCAAGCAATTGAGAAGATCCTCAAGAAGAATGATGATAATAAAGGGAAGATTCCAACTCGAGAAATTTGATAACAGAGGAGCATTGCTATTCCCCATATAATAACACTCAGTTCATCAAGTATGTAGCCCATTGGAGTTCACAGATTTGTCATTCTGCAAATTCTTGTGATGATTACTCCCTCTGCTTGTCTAACAACCTAATGGATGCATAAAAGAAAACATCTCAAAAGTCATCACAATCATGGAAAACCAACAGATAAATCCTCTAAATGAGTAGGATTATGCAGAATTCAGACTTGTGCCATTCTTTGTGAAATTGTCATTTTTGAAACAACTTCAATAACACACCAAAAAATATAAATCCCAACTCCAGCGCTTCAGAAGAAGCAATGAACCAGTTCTTTCTTCAGAAGAACCATGCAATGAACTGTTTCTTCTTCTATGTCCTGAGCTCCAGGGTTGTAAACAGTAAGTCAATTGCTACTCTGATTACTAAACCTTCTTGTGCTTTCACTTCACTGCCTTTAGGGTTTAGGGTTTAATAATCAAGCTGAGTCCATGAGGTGCTATGGATAATAATTGCAATTGAGGAGTCTCATATGGGGGTGTACCTCCTTAAGTGCAAAAACACATTAAGCAGAACTATTGGAACCAGCACCAGAATACCCACTGAGCCATGTTTCATGGATCAATTTCCACTGCAACCCATTTGGAGTGTCCGCCTGATCCCAGCACCATTCAAACACAGAACTTTGTCAACACAAAATGTCTACACTCCCTTTTCCATAGATCATGACTAAGAGTCAGCACAAAATTTGCAAAGAAATCTAGTGCCACACAGCTTGGCAAAAATTCAAGCTCATCCAACCCAACCCAACATTTGAATGCTCTCAAAGTACACACATCAGGTAGCTGAAGTACACATGATTGTACAGTTCATAGCAATCATCATTTCTGAATCTCAAAATATATTGTGGACAAGGACAACGGAGAGCTTACATTTGCTTGGAACAGTGCAGTTTCTAGCACACATGTCAATTGCTTCTCTGCATCACAGTTACAACAGGGACCTACATAATGAGCTTTACACATTCTTCCAGAGATGTTTTTTTCCATCAGGCTCAAGATGTGTCTTATCAGACGTGCAAGTTCATAAGACTGATACACTTTGCAATCACTTGGGAGCTGTTACTGTACTGTAGATTACGATTGTTCCTCACCAGGAATACTTTATTCTTTTTAGAAATATGTAAAAAAAATTTGACATACATATGCCTGTACAAAAGAAATACCTAATTGCTTGACATACATATGCCTGTATGAAAAGACATAAGAAGAAAAAAGTCAAACCTGTCCTCTGCCATTTGTCAAATCTTACAACCCAAGAGTCATCAGAAATCTCCATAGTCCTAATACGATCAGCCCAGATCGCAAAGGTCTTTCCATTCTGAGAACCATACAGTGAGTGAAAGGAATCTATTTCCTTGTATGGGTTGGATATGATTCCATATGCATGAACCAGGCTAGAATCTGGTGCCTGCAAACCCCCACATTCCCTCATCAGATGACATGTCCAGAAAATCTTGCAATTTCTTATGACTTTTGTCAACATGGTAAAACCCAAGAACCAAGTACAAGCTCACTGTATCAGACTATGGATGTTGGACAAACCCCCACAGAAAGAAAGAAAAAGGAAAAGAAAAAGGGTACAAGGGAGTGTGTCAGACAACACCCACCAACACAGACTTGAGGCGATTGTGGACTTGATGAGAGTTTGGGACATCACCACGTAGCCATTGCTCAATGAGCAGCAGGTACTCAACAACTTCATGAGCTGCAGCCACTGCACCGATCTTCGGGGCTTGTTTGTCATTCACTGAAAGAGCCACTGGATGGTCCCGAGGAGACACGTAGGGCTGCAGGTCAAAGTGCTTCATGGCCTCCAGGATGCCGGATGCACACCGTTCAGTTGCAAGAAAGATGTGGGACTTATCTCCGGCGTGCTCTGCATGCCACTGCAGCAATTCCTCCTGTGCATTTCCAACCTACCCAAAAAAAGGACACAGGTGTGGTTTAGAAAGACGAAGAACACAGAGGACAAGACAGAACCATATATGGACTGTAACACTTTCTGATGACCATGCTTCTCTTTGGATGGAAGCTTCAGAAGGTGTTAAAGTTAACACGGGAGCTTACTATCACACCACTGACATCCGCCACTGCAAAAAGCTCAGCATCATTGCCGGAATCTCCACAAACAAGAGTGTGACCAGGAGTACGACCCTCAGCCTTGAACTTACGCATCAGATATGCCAGAGCTTGGCCTTTACCGGCACCTTGCGGAAGTATATCAAGATCCACACCTCCACTGTAAATCAGCTTTGGATTTAGCTGTGACCCATCATCACAAAACCCCAACCACCACCCAATAATCAGCATCCTGTCTCAAAATGCAAAAAGTACAGAACTTCCCAAAGAAACAAAAGCCCTGTGAAAAGACCTAGTTGAACTGAAGGTTTTCTTACTCAATTATGCAAGTGGTACCTATTATAAGGCCCTTCTCAATGTGTACCAGACAGAGGGAGAGACTACAAGAAGGTTTGCAATGGCAGTTCTGAAATCAGTCAGTAGGTCAGTGTGTGGGTCTCAAATCTTACCCCACGAGCCTTAAACCTTTCATTCAATGTTGCTAAGACTTCTTGAGCACTCTTTTTCTCCACATAGAAACTCACTTTGTGTGGCCTCTGCTCTGACTCCACCTGCACAAGAAAACAATGACAGTGGAAAATAGGTTACTGATGCAATTCAGTCTTTCTTCGCATAAGATGCACTTTCACTGTCCATTTTTCTGAGAATCTGCAGCTGGAAAGCTTTTGCCTGCTCATAGAAGGATCTCCATGAAGAATCTGACCTCATTCCTTTGCTTCACATTGTTTTGATCTGGTAACCAGGAGTTGCTACATTCAGTAAAAAAACTCTTCAAACAAACTGAAAACTCACCTGGAATTTTAGATTCAACTTGGTAGCCTCTTCAACAATTGCATCACGGTCCCAACCCTCATTCAGCTCTTGCTCCCAGCCATGATCAGGCACCATGCTCTCACCATACTTGATTTCAGTACCCACTGACATGATGGCAATCCCTGGGGTGAGTAGTGGTACATGTGATCTCAACTCAAAATATAAATGTGGGGACCTTCCTGTTGAAAACACCAGCAACGAATCATGGTTGTACTCAGCTTCCCATAATGCATCGAAGCGCAACAATGACTTGTTCTCATGGTCTTGGTGATCCACCTGCACTCAGCATCCCAACCCTTTAAATCATTGGACTTAGAAAATCTGGAAATCCTCCTCCACCCAAGGCTGACGTAGACTACCAAGGTGTAGTGGCACTAACACATACTGCAACAAGTGTAACCAATGTTTGGTTCTTTCATGTTTTAGTATCAAAAATTGCATATTGTTGCAAGTCTTTAATGTGTTTATAGGACAATGTTTCCATTATTTTATTATTGCAACAATATGAAATGAATCTACTGAGAATAGAATACTCAAAAGCACTTTGAAAGCAAGCTTTTGGGTCCTCCTCATATTCTTAGGGCAACATGTAGCAATGTTCAAACATTCCCTTGTTAGGGTTGAGTTTCTCGAGGATACACAATCTCTAGAGAGGAAAACTTCTCTACGAAACATGGAAGTGCGCTAATTGTGCAATGGGTTTTCAATCTCATTTCTTTCTTCCCCCCTTTTCATACATGCTTTTTTTATCAAGCTTATCACCTTGAAAGAAATCATAATCATCATGGTCATCATTGAGAAGCAAAGTACATGCCATCACCAAATCTCACTAGATACCTAAAATCAATGGCATTTACCCAAATTCATTTCTGCAAGAGAATTGCTATTGAAACCGAGGTTGAATGTATTCATGATAAATTGAAGGTATAATAAAAGACGACGCTTCTGGGTCCTTTGTCAAATTGCAACCATTGCAATCACATAAGGGCAGCATTCCAGAAATACCAGATTCACAAAACCAAAGCAAGAGACACTGATGCAAAGGGCAAACAAGAAGACCCAAAAGTCTGCAATCTCTTCTAATTTAATAAAGAAAGAGAACTGATGCAAAATTGTGACAAAGAAGTTTGGAGATTTCACCCAACTTCTTGGTTCTGCCAATTTGCCCTAAAATACAAGATACCCATTTCATCAACAACAGAGAAACAAAAGGGAAAACCAAAACTGTGACAAAAGCAGCAGACCACACAAAAGAACTGACACCCAAAAATGCAGACATGCATGGAATGATGGAAGAGGGAAAACCAAAACATGGGGGAAAAGAGGCTAACCATGGTGTTGTCCAAATCTGAGACAATCATCAAGCGTGGAGCTCCATTGAACTCCATTGCTGGTTTAAGCCCCTTTAAGATTTTTCTTCGTCTCTCAGTAAGCAAACTGTGAAAACCAAAGGGCTTTTGAACCTGCACAAGCCCAAAAAACAAAAATCAGAAAACTTTGCAACAACAACAACCTGTCACAAAGACAGAGAGAGCTTGATGGAGGACAGAAAAAGAATTCCAAGACCTTGACAAGAAAGAATGCAAGATGAATGAAAAATTGCAATAAAATCGCTTGATGCAATCACAAAATATAGCTTATAGCTTCAAACCAAGAAACTACTGATCATGTCAGCTGATGGTAGATGGACAAGCTCTTGCCTCTCAAAACAGATCCTTTGCAAAAAAATTGGTGCAAAAAACTGAGGTACTTTGCAAATTTGCTTCAAAACAAGAGGTACTTACAAATTGCAGCAAAAGAGAGGTACTTGAAATCTGCTTCAAATTTCTCACACTCCCACAACTGTGTAACACTAACTTTTGTTTGAAGCCTTTGGAGTTTTATCATCTACTTTGCTGCCCTCCCCCACCAATCTTCTCTTTAAATTAGAGAGAGACCCAAGACATGATTTGATCAAAGCCACAACATTTTTGCAAGTTGAGAAATTATTGTCTTTTTCTTAACTCATTTTCACACACCCACAAAACCAACACTATTTACCCAACAACTAGGTCTATTCTTTATGCACTTTTGCATAAGAAAAAGGTACATTACCCACCTCCTATACCAGGGACCCATAGTCGATGCAGCTTTTAGTCGAAGTAATGACTATAGTCTCCAACTATGTACTTAGATAGTCGACTAGACTACCGAGCAACCAACGGTCATAATCGACTATTAGTCTGTTGTAGTCAGGTTAATAAAACCTCAAATTAAATGTAACTTTCTGCATGCATAACAGTGTGGGTATTTTATATGAGATGCAGCTGCTGAATCTTCTTGTGTTTAGTCTAGGCCCATTGCATGTATCAGATGCATAGGACGGGTCTGCCATCACTCAGAAGAGGGCTCGTAATGAGTAAACAACAACAATCTACAGTTAACTAATTCAAGGCCAAAGTAGTCGACTATGTAGTCGACTATAGTCCACTATGTAGTCAACTATAGTCCATTATCTATCTATGGGCTAGAAGATAGATAGTTACAACTACGACTATATGTAAATAAGAATCGACTATGGGTCTCTGTCCTATACCTTACCCTAGGGTTAGTTTTGTCATTGATTAATCCATTAAAATATTGAAATGAAATTTTCTGAAAATATTTTATGACGTTGAGGTGTTGAAAACCATCCAATTTATTACCTGTGCTTCAATATGAATAATTTCACTATTATTATATGCCAATCTCCTAGTAGACATGTGTAAGTCAAGAAAAATAAATCATTTAAATTTTTAATTCATGCATCGATTTTTTGAAAATATATAATTATTCCTTTTGTCAATGTGAAGCTCACCCTTGGCTAAGGTACCATTACCCAATAACTAGGTGTTTTATTTTCCACTTTGAGAAAAGAAAAAGTTTTTTTTTCCCCCTTACCTCCAACACTAGCCTACTACCCAACAACTTGGTGTTTTGTTATGCACTTTGACATGAGAGAAAAATATTCGGAGCTCAAACACTACCCAACCAAGCGTTTTTTAAAAAAGCACTTTTATAGAAGAAAATGCATTACCTCATGCACTACTAATGTCTACGGATTTTCAATGCATTGTTACATAATGAAAAAATATTTTTCCATGAATGTATACTATCCAATAATTAGGTCCAATCTTTTGAAATAGAAGAGGATAGTGAGCATTCTAAGGTAGATTTAGCATTTATTGCTGATAATTTTTATTAAAAATTGCAATATTTTCTCAAAACAACAAAGTGACAGCATACTTTTGGGGGCAAGCCAAAAGGGGTGATATTTCTTCAAAAACCAAAATTTCCTCTTGTTTTAAAGAATTTTTTTGGGATTAAAAATCAAGCATTTATGTAAGAATATTAGTTCAATTTTGTTTTCTTCTGTCATTGCAATTTGAAAATTGTCTTTACAACAAAAGCAAACTGACTAGGTCTTCTTCTTCTTCTTCATCACATCAGGAGGCTGGGTAGAATGGGTGATTATAACCACAAGAAAACATCCCAGTGATAAACTAAGGATCATATTCTCTTGTCAGATATTGGCCTTGCCTACCAAGGCAAGAAGGATATTGTGTTGAGATTCATTATAGAGTATAGTAGCTTAAGGGATTTTGGCCCCTAGGTAATAATAGCCTGGTCTATTTTTATATGAGGATTTTTGAAATATGATATTTTGGCTTGTGTTGAAACTTGAGATTAGTTCTAGAGAGCTTTAATATCTTGAAGGATTTTGGTTTGTTTTAGAGGATTTTTTGAAGATTATATTTTTGAGTTTTCATAATTCTTCTTTTTGGCCTTAAGATACTTTTTAATGTGAATGGCAAGGCCACAATGTGACACACCTCTTGTTCAAGTTTCCATTTATGTCCAAATATTTTTGGCTTTGATTTTGGAATATTTTTGCCATGTTCATTTTGGCTCCGATTTTGGAAGATATATTGGCTATCAAGTCTATCAATTTACAGGTGACACTTGGAAATCTAGCAGTAGTATGCGCAATTTTTATTAAAATTTGTTGAAATTTTGAGAATCAAACTCTCAACTTGTGAAAAAATATTTATTATTGTCCTAACCATTGGGTTATTATTATTACAAATGACATCAAAAGCCATACTACTTTGCATTGTTTGTTCCTCATATGTTGAAATTTTTGGAAATTTAAATTTGAATTTGCCGAACCTCATTTTCCAAAATATTAGTTGTAAGTAGGGTAATCAAATTCATTTTGCATTCAAGTGTTACTTAACCAAGTTATAGACAATTTTATCCATCTCTTATGATTTTGTTTGAATGGATTTCTAGTTTGTATTAGAGATTTGTGACTTAAGGAAGCATCTCTCCATCCACACTCCCTATTCGGGCCTTTACACAATGTTTCCCACATCCAACATAGAGTGCCAATTATCCATTCCTCACATATAAATATTTTTAAAATGAGAGATTATTTAAATGTCATCACCTAGGCAAATCACAATGATCGACCAATCAAAAGTAGTCATTCTTACCATCATTGTATTTTATGTGTATTTATAGGTCCAAACTCACTTTCATGCTCTTTAAAAGTTATACTTCATCCAAAACATTGTCTATAAACCATTTATGTTGTCAACACTAGGGAAAGACTAGAGCTAAAAACTAAAAGTAAAGTTGCACTCTCAGAGTCCTAGTTATGGTGTTTTTAGCTGCTAATTCCATGTTTTATGATATATCTGGGATATAATAAATCTTTGGATTTTAGATTTACATATTTTGAGGTTTCAGTGCAATTTTTCTTGGATTAATTAGATGTGAATATGTAAGAGGAATGGAAGTGGAAATTTTTTTTGGGGGGATTTTCTATTGAATTTGCTCAGTGGGGTGGAGTTTTTGTTTACCATGATTGGGCGTCATGGTTTCTTAATGTTGGATTCAGGGTTTTTTTTGAAATTCTAATATAGAAATTTTTGCAATTTTTTTGTCCTCAAAAAATAGAAAAAATAGTTGATTTTACACAACAAAAATACAAAATCTTAAATTTTCTCAAATTTGTTGGGAAAAAAGAGAGGATTGTTTTTGAATAAAAAATCAGTGGTTCAACTCAGAGTAACAAAACCAACCCAAAAAAGAAAAAAAAGAAAAGAAAAAGAAGATATAGCTGTAAACACGTAACTGAAAATAAAAATATAAAACATTGATAAATCAACAATATAATCACTCCCTTCCCCACCTCCCAAAGAAAAACAAAAATGAGCCCAACAAACACAAAAGTATGTAGCAAATAGGAAGGTTAGATAGATGATTGTGGACCAAAAGAAAACTGAGTGGCTGTCAGGAATTACAAAGAGCTATCACTCCTTTATCACTCCTTCTCATGAAAGCAAGCACACCCAACATCAACAAACAACTCAAAAGCAACCAGTGAATGTGGCACTTGAGAGTTTTGTTGGTATTTGTTGACATGGTGGGTCCTAAGATGAAGATGCTCCAGTACTGCACAAAGCATATTATAAGAGGAAATTTAGGGTTTGGAGTTTGGAGACTATTTTGCTAGCTCTCCCTCCTCCCCCCCCCCCCCCCCAATCAACTCTCATGACATCTGACTATAGCAAACCTTTAAGAACACCTATACTAAGAGGAATAGTGCTTTGGGATATACCTACTCATCTGATCCACAAAACTTGATTGATCTTAGGCATCTGAGCATTTCTCTTTATCAAAAGGAAGTCTATGTTGGTTTTAGGGTTTGGGAGGTCCCAGACAGACCAGCACCCCCACATACTACCTATTCAAACTTACTCAACAAATATACAATATTTAGACCCAACACAAAGTGACTCCAAAATTGTGTGTTCCATCACTCCCTTGTGCATTGTGTTGTTTGCTTTGTTTTGCTTTATGTCCATCCCATGTGACCATGTTGTGAGTTCACTTCACCACTAGATTGTGATTGATGTTAATAATGAAAACCAACTAAACCAACTACTATGGGTTTCATATGTTGGAGAATATGCTAATAACCTTGTTGCTCTTGGCAATGAAAATTAGAAAATTGTCCACCTTTTCAAAAGAAGGGTGATAACTGATAACTCTAAAGATGAAAAGACTTCATCACATTTTGGTACCAACAAAATTCATTTCATTCTTCTCTTCTTAATGCAAAATCAATAGGTATATCAAGTATCCAACATACCTAACAATCTTGATTTTTCCCTTTAACTTCAACCATCTTTTTCTTCAATTTCTTTGCTTTTGGGAGAGGTGGGGGGAGAGGATTTTGGATGGGAAAGATGGACTCCAATGTACTAAATATGAAATGAATGAAAACTAGTAAATAAAATAGGACAAGAAAGGTAATATAAACAAAGGAAAGGAGAAACATGAGTTATATGAATAATAGTTGTGAGCAAGATGAAATTTTAATGAAGAAGAATAAATAATATTGAATCGAAAAAAAGGAACCTATAGAATTATGTACATAAAGGATAATTTCACTTCAAAGGATTTAGTTCATGATAAGGCCACAACAAATGTTAATGACACATTGAATCAATTATCAAAAAATAATAATTCTTCCATACTATTTGCACTTGGCTCAAAGGTTTCATGGCCAAAAAGTGATGCCTTTGACACATCTTTACTGATGTCATACCCTTCAATTGTCAAATGACATTCATGGTAAATCTTTAATACAAACAAATGATGGAACTTCTTGAATCTTGGACATGTTCTTTAATTCCATGTTATAATGTCCAATTGACAATATTTGCAAGACATAAAAAGATTATAATAGAATTCTCTATAAAATGTTATAGATATAAAGTTATGGTCTTATATTTGGCTGAAATAAAGAATGTGAGACAAAATGGATGCATGGTGCAATAAGATAATAATGAATCAAACTCCAAGGATCATCAAAATTGTTGGTCGTTGTACTTTCATATTGTACCTTGTGTTTTGGAGTGCACACAATAACGTGCATGAAAATGTTTCCATTTTTTGATGAGGAATATTGCATATGGGTGAAAGCATGATAAAGTAGCTCCAAAAATGGTTCCATTGTGTAAAAACTAGGGGTTTCTTAATAAAAGGTACAAGTATATGAATTTGTGAAAATAATATCAAATTTTTTGGGTACATTTTTTATTAACTATTGTTGGCATTGGTTTCAGAAGTTAAAATGATATAAGTATGATTTTCTGATGCACTTGCAAGTACTTTAATTAGATCTTTAATTTTGACAATTTGAAAATTAGTTTTCAAAGTATGTGAAAGTATATGAATGTTTTTTTGCAAATAATTTTGTTTTTCAAGCCTTCAATATTGATATGGTGAACTTTCTCATATAAATATATATTTGTCATCGGAATTGTTTTCATAGTTAAATTCATCTCGAACCCAAAAAAACTAACATAAGTTTTGGGGATATTTTTGGGATATTTTTCCAAATCCAAATAACGTGGTACAATTATTTTTTAGAGCTAAAGGAAGGCTAGAGATGCCAAGGAGGAAATTTAGAGGTTCCATTTGATTTGAGATGCAAAAGGAAGGTTTAAAGTTTTGAAAATTGTTTTTTGTACTTTACAAGTGGAAAACAAGGTAACAAGTAAAGTCAAAATAATTTTCTTGCACTCATCTAGAAATTTAAACAATTGGAATTAGATTAAAAAATCAAAGAAATTGAACACTAAATCAGAAATCAAAGACAACATGACATGATTTCATTGGAAATTGAAATCAACTATAGAGCAACATGGGTTTCTATATTCAAAAATTAAAGACAACACACCATAATTGAAAATAACAATGGAAATTGAAAACAACATAATGTGATTTATAGCATACTTTCATTTGAAATTCTAAACAAATAAAGTGTAGTGCAAATTTCAATTTTCACGCTTGGAAATTGCAAAGAAATTTGTGTTCTCTTTTGGTATTTTTTTTTATTGCACTAGTTCCTTCTTCTTGATTTGATTATCCTTATTTGTGACAAGCTTTTTGTCGCATTTTTTCCCTTTTCTTTTGTTAGTTTGTTTTGTTGTGCTTTACTTCTTGCTTGGAGCTTTGTTAGCTTGCAAGTAAAGGAATTGATAGGAAAAACACACCAAAAAAATGTTATTTACATAATTAGAGAAACCAAACGAACTAACTAGGACAAAACACAAAAGAGTAATATTACATGCATCATTGGTTTGTTTCACAAATATATGTAACACTATTGTTTTCTTCTTCCTTTTTACATCCATCATACTATTTTAGTTTAAATCATTTTTTATTATAAAGCTTAAGCACCAAAATAAACATACATTTTATTTCTTGTGAACAAAATCTATACAAATTTTATTAGCAAAGAGGAACAACTAGATTTGTTTTTGGTTCATGTTTTCATCCTATGTTTTGACTTTGGTCCCATGTTTAGGGTGACTTTACAAATAACTCATTTTTGAGGACAAAATTGCAAATGCAAATTTAACATTTAAGTCCAAAGACATGATGATTTTATGAATAACTCTTATGTCTCACTAGTAGAAGTCTTTCAATTATGTTCACAAAAAGGATTAAACATGGTTATTATAAACCCAACGTGAATTGGATCTCTATGAAAAGCATCAATAATGCTAGTAGGTGAGCAATGAACAATGAATGATGAGTTGGTGAATTGGCTTAAAGGAGCAAGAAAGAATTTTTGGAACATATTACATGCTATATCATTGAATATTTTTGGAATATTTTCATGCCATGTCTAGCTTTTGTGAAGTGATGAAATATTCCTTGATGAAGCCCAAAATGGTATGCCATGTGGACAATTATCCAACATGAACATAAAAACTTTTATTTCAATCATTGTCTTTATTTGTTCAAATGATGCTTATGATTTGTAGCATTAACATGGGAGGGTTTTGAAAAATGGAAATGCAATATTGGGTTAGAAAATCTAAACAAATTAATTTGATTACAAATATAGCAAAAAGTTTCACAATATCACCAAATCTTTTTGTAGAGCCTAAATGTGCCACCTTTGAAGCATTCACCAGAACTAAAACAATCTAGCTCCTCCAAGAATGATGGAATTATAACACAATTTAAAATTGAGTCTCTTGACCATGTAACACTAAACTAGTTCTTCCTACATAGTCCTTTGAATTTCTTTACTAATTCTAACAACATGAATTGTATTTTTGTACACATATTTTTCTAAATAGTGTAAATGAGGTACCACAAGGAAATTTGTCGCAACCCTACTTTGGCCAAGTGTGGGGGTGAAGCCCAACACTTGGAAAAGTTGGGATTTGGAGTCCTCCGGGACTCCCGAATGTTGAGAGCTCGACAGGAGGACCCAAAACACCTTGCATCGGGGTGTTCTTGGTGTCATTGGAAAGGTCTTGAAGCGCAGATATCGAAAATGGCCTCGCATTGGCCATTTGGACATCTGTCGCCCAAGTTATGGGCAAAAGAAGGGCCGGGAGTCAAACTGGCAGTTTGACTCCCGACCACTAAAAGTCGGGAATCGACCCCTTCCAGAAGTCCGAATTGGGAGTGCGATACGTCGTTGGAAAGATCTTGACGAGGGCTACAACTTTGTTTCAGACCTCGTCGCGATCCAACTCCGCAGTCGGGAGTTATGGCCGTTCAAAGTTCCGGGAGTCCCGGCGGGAAGATTTCGGGACAACTCCGGGACTCCATTTCGGGAGTCCCGGGAATTTGTGCCATTTGGGTGTAGCCCCCACAACGTGGCGCAGAGTATACTATAGGGAGTATGGTGGTGGCATACTCCCGAGCCAAGGATGTGGTGAGTCCAAGTGAGTCCGGGTCCCCGTGGCTTGTCCCAACACCAAAAGAGTGCAAATGGATTCTAACCAGCTCGTGTTGGTTTGTGATACAAGTTCGTGTGATCTAAAAGCTTGATCTCTTCCTAGTCTAATCCCGGGGCTCCCAACTCGACCCTCTACCCCTTTCTAGAGTTGGAAGCCGGGAGCGTGCTACCAAGTCTCAATTCCGCAACTTGACTTTGGTGAGACCCTCAAGTGGGTTTCACCCCCGTGACTTGGGAGCGCGTCAAAATTGATGCAAACATAACCTTATAACATCTCTCATGTTATTTGTTAGAAGTTGAATTTACCACATACTTATGATCATTACCCTAAAGAACACCTAGTTGTGATATAAATAATGATCAAACTTTTCACATGGCCCCCAAAATTATTTCAATCATATTGAATCACAACATTTAATAGATGTTACAACTTTTCATGAAGATTAAAAATCAATCCAATCATTTCTTGAGCATATTTGCATTTTTTAGTCTGATATGACATATATATTTTTGGCACAAATATATTTTAAAATCACATGATATGAAATTTAAAATTGTAATTTTCTTTGTATTCAACTTCTTTGGGTTTTGACCTACCATAATATGAAAAAAACTTGTGCAAATATTTCATAATAATGACATGGTTGAAGTTTAAACATGGGACTTTTGAAAAAAATACAATCTGACAACAATTTTCAGCTCCCCATAGTGTGTTTTCATCCACAACGTGCTTAAATTACAACCATGCCCAACACCCACCCAAAGAAATTGTTAACATTATGGCAAAATATACATGCATGATCAACTTTAGGTAATTTCCAATTGTCATGTCGTAACATTTATGGCCAAAAAATATGTTATAGATTTGTCCATACTTTAATGGGTGGACATCTACAAGGTAGAAAATAATTGTAGGGATAAGTAATTTTTTGGTTGTTTTAGTTGTTGGTGTGTTGTGTTAATTTGAACATTCAAGGTCATTTCACCTTTTTGCCACAACAAGTTATAAGTCAACTACTTGCATTTGCAAGCTTGATAAGATTTTCATGCAAAAAAAATCACTTAACAATTATTTGTAGTAGAAAATTGGCCTCCAAATAAGCTCCAAAGGTTGTTCTTACATTTAAAAATCAAAGAAAAACCTAGCCTCTTCCAAACATGATACCTTTTAAAAATTCAAGTTCACACCTTGTTGAACTAATCATGCAATTAGAATTTCTAGCTTAGCAATAGCAAATTTTCATGCAATCCACCCACACAATGACTTAAGTTGTCATAATAAAACCATTATTTATGATGTTCCAAAGCTTCACTTCAAAATTGAACACAAAACTTAGAATAACATGTCTAATTGGAATCCCAATTGTATTGATATTTGATGCACATTAACACTTGTATTTCTTTCACAATTTGCAAAACATTGGATTATCAAACTAAGTGGGCATCGATCAATATGCCACATGCCATCCACACATATAATTTATATCTTCTCTAACCCACCTTTAAAAACTTTAAATAACATATTATGTGAACTACATGGTAATCGATGGACATGCAAATTGTCGACATTATTGGGTTGACATGGGAGAATGGTTACACATAGATCAAAGAAATTAACATGGTTCATCGTATCCAAGTCAACATTTTCCCTTGGAAAACAATCAATGTTCCACCTAGCCACATTAAATGCCTTAAAGTCCATGTTGTGAATGAAAATCCGAAGGCATAATTGGCAATGGATCCCACAACCTTGGTAGAACCCCCCAACATGTGGGCCTTCTACAATCGTAGTTCATTATTATCAAAACTATGGCCATATGGACTACCTCACAAGTAATATTGTCAATATAATGTAGATTTTTAAAAGCCTGAACATAGTCATTGCATGTTGTTGTGTACAAACAAGTGTTTCATTTTCTTAATTATTGCAATTAAATGTTATGCACAATTTCAACAAGATTACAAGTTGGCATGTTTGCCCACTCAATGTTGTTAAACTTTTATAAAGACAAGCATAACAAAAATAACCCATAAGTGGAATAATTCAAAGGATGAAAAAAACTCATTGAACATTTTTACAAAAGAAATTCGCACATTGTCCCTGACCCCCCCCCCCCCCCCCAAAACTATTTGATGCAAAAAAATTAGACGCTAAACATGTTGCCAAACTCATGAACTCTAGTTTGACACGTAATGTTAAACAATCATCACTAATAACAAATTGCCAAATATCGTGTGTCCACCTCTTTAAGTACATGACATTTTTGTATTCATAACAAACTTACTATCCATCCAATACTAGTTGTAGTTCCTAGATGTGTGCGATTAATAGGATATAATGTGCCCTGTGCATTTATGTCTTCCATAGAAGTGAACAAGTTTGTGAATTGCTATGTTGTGAAGAAAACCAAATTCTTAAACAACACAACAAGAAGCTAACACCTAGTATTTGTCTTTTTCGCATTTATTAACTCATTTAAAAAATTGCCTCTTCATATAAATATATTTTATAAAAAAATCTACCACTCTAGGACATCCGAAATCGCTCATGGACACCTTGCACATCCCATATGCGGATGTCAAAGATGAACTCATGATATACATAGCCATGGGCTTGATCTACAAGATTGTGCTTAACACCTTAATGTTGTACCAAATGGCTTAATTTTTCATTGAGTTCAACATCATTGACACTACCATATGGTCAAACCTTTCTTTTGACCAAGTGAAACAATTGTTCAAAAACTTACAAAATAATGATACACAACCTTCACAAGTGATGAAAGAAATCAATGCTCCAAGTAGTAGCACTACAAGATGTCATGTAGTTCCTTGGGTAATTTCAAAGTGCATTCTGTTGTCATGGCAAAAGGAGAGAGTTTGTGCCTTTGAAAAATTGACTAAATTGCAAAGTTGAAGAGCTCAATGTGATGCACAATGAGCCTAAGTTAGCTAAGAAGGAGGCTTTCATGCGTACTATTGATTGGTCTGGTCCATTTCATTACAATATTTTCCTTGCTAGTTGTTTGATCCATACTTTCAACACATTGGCAAAAATTAGGAATCAACTTTCACTTTGTTTTTTATATTTACGTTGGTATAACACTTAAGTTGGGGCTTCCATCATTTCTTGTAATAACTATTTTAAAACTTCAATAAATCATAATATACATGGGAGATGTTATTAAACAAAAATGAAAACAAAAAAAACAAAGATCTTAAATATAATTTACACAATTGTTTCAAAATTTTCAATGTCAATTAATAAATAATTTCCTTAAATACCAAAATTTTGAGTAGATATATATTTTTAAATTCAACATTTCAAAATATATATATAGTTATCTTCAAACCAAAAAAGGTATTAAAACATCACCACTGCAAACCTACAAACTCACCTTGTAAAACCCAAGTTTTTAGGGAGTTTGCAAATCACAACATATTGTAGGAGCACCAATCTCCACTGCAACCACCACTACATTGCCTTGTTACAAAGAAAACCTTCTAATTCAAAAAAACTTCTACCTCATTTTCACCTTTTTGAAGATTATAGGAAATTCATTGGGGCATTTAACATTCCCACAATTTCCTTGTTGCCTCACTTGTTGTCAAAAAATTGGTTTGTTTTTGTGCATACTACTTGACCATTATTCAAATGTAATAAATTCAATGGAATTGTCCCAAGGTAGTTCTACACGTTGGACATCATTAAACCACCAAACCCACTGCGGGTGTAAGTAAGGTAAAGTAGACAATTCACTACTCCTTGTTAAAAAAAATTACATGTAGCCATGAAAAAAAACTAATGCAATGAAAGTATATTCTTTTTGGTACAATAATTAACATGATAATAATATTTCATGTTATGTTCAAAACATTGAAAAAACCATTTTGAAACTATAATTAAGTAAAATTAAATTAATAATTTCTACTTGCACAAAATGTCCAATCTTACGAAATGGGCTACATGTAAATGAAATATTGATTAAAAAAAATTCAACTTAGTGGAGCCTTAAAAAATACTTCTGTATTATCAAATTATGAATGTTATAATCATAATATATCCAATTTTTAATATGAAAGAGGTTTGAACACCATTTTGACCCAATTAGTTTCAAACATACTTTCAATCTACTTTTATGATACCAAAGTTGTTCATATTTTGTATTCAACTTCCCATAAACTTAATGTAGGGCCCTATGGTTTTATATTCTAGTTCAAAATATTTTTAATCTACTTTCTTGTGTCCATATAAAAAATCTATTCCATTTTTTAATTGGACTTTGGGTGGATTATTATTATTTTTACTTCACCTTGCCAACACCCCCATGGTAGACCCACACCATTGTTTTGTTTTTTCAATTTCGTGATGAAGGCAAAATGATGAAACCCTTGCAAACTCCATTAAACAAAACCTAAATTCATAGGTGTAAACAAGTTAGTGGAGGAAAGTCACATGCATTCTCCATGGTTGCAACTCCCTTGTTTCAATCAATGCATATTTAATCAATTTTTTCTTTGGTGATAGATCTCGCAAAGGTGACACAATAAAAAGAAAATATTTTGTTGCAAATGTTTTATGAATTTTTAAAAAAAAAACCAAATTGCAACAAAGAATTAATTTTTCAAAGACGATATCACCAGATTCATGCCAGTGCTAGGTACACATTTATGAGTTTTTTGGAAGGGAGTCATGTGGGCCCACAACTTGTGAAAGATTAGAACCTTCCATTATGCGAAAGGACTGAAAGAGTTGATATAGATAAATGAATTAGAGAAGAAAATAATGTTAAAAGCTAATAACTTGATATTGATAAGAAATTCATGGTGAAAGAACTTGAAGAGGTGAAAGAGGAGTGATAGAGAGGATCCTTACATAGATATTCAAGCATCCTAATAAACTAATGTTAATATTAATGTCAGTAGGTGAGAGCACTTGTCATGTATAGAAAGTAAACTAGACAAGAATTGGGGCCCATCTACATATTCAATTAGTGTAAAAACGAAGTTGTAGGGGAATTATTCCAATCATGTGCATGTGAAATTATTACAAAACTAACAAAACTTCTAGCTAGATGTATAGAAACTTTCAATATTACTAAAAGACTAATTTCTTTGCTTGGTTTTATGGTTCCACTGAAAATGGTTTGACCACTACAAAAAACATCGGACAATTTTTGAAGTTTCAACGAATAAATGTTGGGATTTGCTTGACATATTCTAAAACCAAGACCTAAGAAGAAAATATCAAATCTTTCATCTTAAACCTGTTGGGCTTGTTTTAAGGCATAGATGGCCTTTGTTAGTTTATAAACAAGAATGTTATGGTTGTTGTTTTTGTAACTTTCTGGTTGCACCATATAGATGTCTTCCTCCAAAATTTTGTTCAATAATGCGCTCTTGACGTCCATCTAATGCACTTTGAAGTCAAGAGTGGTTGCCAATGCAACAACGTGTCATGACCATATGTGTGTTAGCCATAACATATAGTGTGCTATGGTAGCGAGTAGTGCCTACTTAGGGTTTCTAGGTTTAGGGTTAGAGGAAAGTGGCTCTTTTTGGTAGGACCCACATTTAGGTTGTGAGTGGGGGTATAAAGTGAGAAAGAGGGCTCAAAGAACATAGTTCTTTGAGTTGAGCTTAAAGCGTTGGGAGTAGTTGGAGTTAGTGGAGCTTCGAGCTATGGTGTCCCGTTAGCATCGGCCTAAATTCTCTGAATGGAGTAGGGCTTGGCTTGACTATATGTATATGCATCACGAGTTTTATGATAGTAGATCTTTCTCGTGACTTTTTCACTCAAAGAACTGTGTTTTCTTTGGAGTAATTAAATCGTGGGGGGTTTTTGTGATCTCGCTCTTTGGTTGTGTGGCCGAATTGAGAGTGGGTGGTGTTAAAAGGAGAACCTTGGTGAGAGCTTTCCAACGCACCAAAGAATGTTGGATTTTGTTGAGCTGATCAAAAGTTATGATCATTTGAAGTTGCTAGTTTAGGGTTTGACAGTTTTAGTGACGGTTTACCAGCGACGTTAATTTCTGAGATAAGTGAAAATTTCCTTAAAGAAATTTGCTCAAAATTGGTAGGAGTGTAGCTAGGGAGCCAATCTACAATACGGCAAAGATAGATTGTGTTTTCGTTCAGCGGATTATGCGTTATGTTTGTTTTTGTGGTGATGGTTTTTTCTAGTTTGTGCACACCTAGTGCGGAAGCGCTGTCGAATTTTTAGCCAAATAACTAGGGAAAATCAGGTGCTGCAAATTTGTGAAGTTGTTGCTTGAGGGCTGAATTGCATCTGGGAATTTTTGGGGATTTTTTTGGTGGAGCCAATTGGGAGTATTGACCTTTGAAAGATCTCAAGTTTGTGTATATTTGTGCCTAGGTTTTTTTTCAGCGGTTTTTTGTAGGTCATATCTCGGCACACAAACCTTTTTTTCAGTTGAATTTTGGAGGGAAGGAAGATCTAGTTGTCCTTTACATTCTGGTCGAAGTAGATTGGCATTTGGTGTAGGAACGGTGGAGATATGGTTGTTTGAGTGCTCGCAACCCAATTTCGCAACTTTTGGCTATGGCAAATTAGGGATTTTGCCAGAAATTGAACTTTTGGTTAGTGGGGAGCACATTTTTCGACTTGTGGTGGTGGGCCGGTTGGACAAGTTGAGTCGCTACTCAGCTAGGTGGTTGAGTTGAGTACTCATTTCTGGTAGCAAATCGGGCACGAGGTCGACGTGACTTAATGGTGATTCAATTTGAGTATTGGGTTTGGTGATTGGGTAATCACGGAGCAGTTTGGTGAGTTGTGGTACACATGTATTGGTGTATGCTCTCGTCCATGTTATGTGTTTGTGTGTATATGTGAGTATGGTATGTTAGCGATGTATGTTGTATGACGATATGTATTCACACGACTTGTGTACCACAAGTCAAAAAACGTGCTCCCCACTAACCAAAAGTTCAATTTTCGGCAAAATCCCTAATTTGCCATAGCCAAAAGTTGCGAAATTGGGCTGCGAGCACTCAAACAACCATATCTCCACCGTTCCTATACCAAATGCCAATCTACTTCGACCAGAATGTAAAGGACAACTAGATCTTCCTTCCCTCCAAAACTCAACTAAAAAAAAGGTTTGTGTGCCGAGATATGACCTACAAAAAATCGCTGAAAAAAAACCTAGGCACAAATATACACAAACTTGAGATCTTTCAAAGGTCAATACTCCCAATTGGCTCCACCAAAAGCCCCAAACAATTCCCAGATGCAATTCAGCCCTCAAGCAACAACTTCACAAAATTGTAGCACCTGATCTTCCCTAGTTATTTAGCTAAAAATCCAACAGCGCTTCCGCACTAGGTGTGCACAAACTAAAAAAAACCATCACCACAAAAACAAACGTAACGCATAATCCGCTAAACGAAAACATAATAAATCTTTGTCATATTGCAGATTGGTTCTCTAGCTACAGTCTTACCAATTTTCAGCAACTTTCTTCAAGGAAATTTTCACTTATATGAGAAATTAACCTCGCTGGTAAACCGTCACTAAAATCGTCAAACCCTAAACTAGCAACTTCAAATGATCATAACTTTTGATCAGCTCAACGAAATCCAACATTTTTTGGTGCGTTGGAAAGCTCTTGCCAAGGCGCTCTTTTTGACACCACCCACTCTCTATTCGGCCACACAACCAGAGAGCGAGATCAAAAAAACCCCCACGGTTTAATTACTTCAAAATAAAACACAGTTCTTTGAGTGAAATGCAGATGTTACGTAATGCCAGATTGTTTTCACCCTTCTTGGCATGGAAGGGATTGTTTCAGCACTTTGAAGGTCCTCCGATGGATGATTATCATGAGTTTCGGAGAGATCATGTTACTGAGATTGAGGAGTGGAGGCAGCATTGGTCTCCATCCTATGTATCTATTACTTACGGTGGTGTTGTTAGTGGTGGTACTATTACACCATCTACTCCTAGTACGAGCACATAGGTTCTTCCCCCACCTCCGTTTAACCTTATCACGGAGTTCTTTTTGAGGTTGAAGAAGAACTACCAAAGGGTGAAGACGGAGAAGTTGAGGAGTCTTCAAGAATTTGAGCGGAAGACTAATGAGAGTCTTCGCGAGGCATACACTCGTATGCGACGGTTGATTGCAGTTACCCAGGGGGTGACGGAAGCTCAGGCAGTCCAATTTTGGTATGGGATTCTGGATAAGGAGTTGCGACGAAGAGCACGCGATGTGACTCTCATAAGTGACGCACTCCCAAGTCCCAGGGTGAACCTAGTTGAGGGTTCACCAAAGTGTAGTTGCGGATTGAGGGACTCGAAAGGGCGCTCCCAACCTCCAACTCTAGAAAGGGGTAGAAGGTCGAGTTGGGAGCCTAGGGATTAAACTAGGAAGAAGGTTTAGTAGATCAAGCACGAATCTGCATCAAAACAAACCACCCACGTGGTTAGTTCACATTTCGGCACACCCTTGGGTGTTGGGACAAGCCACGGGCACTTTGGACCACAAGACACACCACGGCCCGGACTCGGGGGAAGCCACCACCTTCCCCCATATAGTATTCTCTGCGCCACTCCATGGGGACTACACCCAAATGGCACATTTTCTTGGGACTCCCAAGTTGGAGTCCCGAAATTGTCCCGAAACTGTCCCGGTTGGAGTCCCAAGACTTTGGGAGCTCATAACTCCCAACTATCACATTTGATCGCAACAAGGTCTAAATCAAACTTATAGCCCTTGTCAAGATCTTTTCAACGACATATTGCAATATCAATTTGGAGGTCGGGAAGAGGTCGATTCCCGACTTTTAGTGGTCGAGAGTCAAACTGCCAGTTTGACTCCTGGCCCTTCTTTTGCCCATAACTTGGGCTGCAGATATCCAAATGGCCTCGCATTGGCCATTTTCGATATCTACGCTTCAAGACCTTTGCAATGACACCAAGAACACCCCAATGCGAGGTGTTTTGGGTCTTGCTGTTGAGCTCTGAACATTCGGGAGTCCCGAGGGACTCCAAATCCTCACTTTTTCCAAGTGTTGGGCTTCACCCCCACACTTGGCCAAGTAGGGTTGCGACATTCATAAGTGACGAATCTCCCACATTGGCCCATGTGTTTGCTTTGTTTGGGAAAATAGAGCTTAACATGGTGGAGGAGAGGGTGGTGACATCTGGATTCAATAGGGATATAATTAGTACTTCTCGTGGACAACAGTCCACCTCACAACCTCGTACTGGTGGAGGTGAGAGTCGTGGAGGACAGGTACGACCTCAGTTAGGTTCTAGAGGGATGGGTGCACAAAGACCGTTACCTTCATTCGCTAGTCAATAGCAGGGACCATCTTGTTGGACATGTGGAGAGTGGTGGACGGACTTTGGCTGATGGATCTCAATCGGCACAAGTTCAATGTGATAACTATGGCCGAGTCGACCACCCTCGTGAGCGTTGTTTTGACCTTTACCCAGAATTGAGATCAGGTCGTGGTGGACGTCGTGATGGAGCAGCTCAAAGAGGTCGTGGTGGTAGAGGTGGTAGACGTGGTGGGGGTGGTAGAGGTACACCAATGGTTAGGGCACCTCCTTTGATCACTCCTCCCCCTACGACAGAGGCAGCTATGGCTACTAGGATTGAGCAATTGGAGCAAAGGCTTGCTACCATGGCAAGGTTCCAGCATCAATCACATTCAAGAGGCGAGGCTCCCACATCTTATGGGGGAGAGGATCTCTTTTATATGGCTAGTGTAGCACAAATTGAGGTGTCCGTTGTAGTGACAAGAGGCGTCACTCGAGCCTCGGAGCCACGTGGGGCAACTGTGGAGTTAGATCCACATAGGGGTGAAGCTAGTAAACAGGCCAGGCTTCCCCAATCATTCTTGTTGTCTGAAGTGGTTAGGACTCCTTCCATGGTTCCTACACCACCTATTGAGCCAACAATGAAGCCAACGGCATTGACATCACGTGTAGTGGACACATATATATCATCGAGTGTAGTGTCGCGGATGGTGACTTCAGTGTTGGGATCCCCAACATTTTCGGCTAATGATTTGATGGCGTCAATAGTTGATTTAACTCGTGTATTTCGACTAGCAGCCACATTGTGTGAACGTGGGAGTGTTGTTGCTACAAGTGTTGAGGTGTGTGAGGGTGTTGATGTGGGGCAACTTGTAGTGGGGGATGTTGTTGTGGAGCAACTTGTGGTATCAGGTGTGGATAGTCCTTGGCAAGCGGTGGCGGTTAAGATGGATGCATTACTAGCTCGACCAGCCATTGATCGTGAGAGGCTTACACCTGGTGTATGTATCTTGGATAATCAGAGGTATATTTTTCGGTTGGTGAGTCCTACGGGCCAGGTGTATAAACCAGATCGGGTTTTGTTGAATTCTGGTGCCCAACCTTTGATGTTGGGGAAGGCATCATGTATTGGTTTGGGTATTCGGAGGTCGGAGCTTGAACTGTGCCCATTCCAAATTCAGACATCACTTGGTGGAGCCACTGATAGGTCTAACTTCATGACACGTGAGAGATTATCGGTGCAAATGAAACCGGATCATGTGACTGAGCCTAAAGCGTTGGGAGTAGTTGGAGTTAGTAGAGCTTCGAGCTATGGTGTCTCGTTAGCATCGGCCTAAATTTTCTGAGTGGAGTAGGGCTTGGTTTAACTGTATGTGTATGCATCACGAGTTTTATGAGAGTAGATTTTAGGGGGCGAGTTGTGGTACACATGTATTTTTGTATGCTCTCGTCCATGTTATGTGTTTGTGTGTGTATGTGAGTATGGTATGTCAACGATGTATGTTGTATGACGATATGTATTCGCACCACAAACGTTTTAATGGAAGAAATTTTGCAATAGGTGTGAAAGTCTTGTGGAAGACCTTTGGTTTAAAGAAAACCTTTTGCAACTAGTATTATTGATCTCTTGTTTTTTTTTTGACATGGGAAACCCATTTGCTCCTTATTGCCTTTCTTCCCTTGGGTAGCTTAGTGAGGTCCCAAGTCTCAGTTTTCATGAATGTTTAGTACTTTCTTTCTATAATTTCTTTCCATTTGCTGGCATCTTCTTTTATGAAAACTTCCTGACACATCAATGGTTCATCAATAACTACAATGCATGCAAAATCAACTAGCTTCGACGGGACTTTTACTATCCTTGAAGACCTTCTTGTTGCTACTTTGGGGGTTGTAATAACCTTCTTGCTTATTACTACAAAGAGTGGTAAATCCACAAAAAGTTAACAATATGGGTTCACTTTCTTCTTGATTATTTTTGGAGGTGGAACATTTTTTGAAAAGATGTCTTGATCAAGGTTAGACTCATGTTCCTTGATGTAAGAAAAGACTTGTTTTGGTTATTTTTATGGCAAATTTTTACATTTTTGAATGCCACTTGTAATTTTTTCATTAAAAACAACATTGCTTCATTGAAGACCACATTGTGTTTAAGGATCAATGTCTCCTTGTTGATCAACCTATATGTTTTCGAGTTTTGGTCATACCCCACAAAGACACATTTTATGCTCTCAAATTTTAGTTTTGTTCTTCTTTGAATAAGTCTATGAGCATAAGCATCGTAGTCGCAAACTCACATATGCTTTGTTACAAGCTTTTTCACATTTTAGAATTCTTCTAGTGTCATGTTTCCAATCGCTTTGTGAAGTGATCTTGCTTTGAAATAAGCAGTAGTGGTTGCACTTTCGACTAGTAACTTGGATCCAGGTTGTGGTGGTGAAACATGTAATGCGCTACTTCTACAATGGTGTGGGGCAATCGTTCAAGTACCCCATTTTGTTGGGGTGTGCATGACACATATGTCTAGTGTTGTATTCCATGAAGCTTTAGGAATTCTTGGAATTCATTAAATGTGAATTCTCTTCCGTTGTCATTCCTTAGAATCTTCATTTTTTCTCTAGTTTGGTTTTCAATGAAAGCTTGAAAATCTTTGAATTTTGAAAAACATTTTCCTTTGTTTTTCAAAATGTAGATGAATGATTTGTGAAAAAAATCATATGTGAAAGATACAAAGTACCTTGCTCCTCCAAATGATGGTGTCTTTGCTAATCCCCAAACGTTAGTGTGGACTAGCCCCAACAATTTGTCTACATGCAATGCCTCGTCTTTCAAAAATGCTTTTTGATGTTGCTTCTCTTGCACACATTCATCAGACAAAATGAATTATGCAAGATGGTTTGGACCAATATTGTGTGGGTATGTTTAAATATACACATCATCTATTATTATTATTCTTAACTCATTTCCCTCAAATTAACATACCTTGAATAATTGCACACTCAAGGGTATATAAATTTGAAAATATCTATTATATTCAGAATTTTGAATATATGTAAGAAATATTCATACCCAAGGTTTGATATGTTTTGACATCCAGATCAAAAACATTCGGGCAAATATGATGTCAACCCTAACTTTGTTTATCCTTTTCATTAGATGGAGTGGCTCTTAAGTTTTTTTTGGGTTGCAATTAGCCAATTTGACTGGCCTATCACAAGGAAAAACCAAAAAATACTGAAACTTTGGAAGCTCCTCAAAATATAAACTTCTCCTTGAAGATGTAATCTCTCAACTTTGGCCCAAGTTTACAGGGGAGAAGGTGATAAAATTGAGGATTATTAATATGTTTTAAAGGGGTACATGAGAAGAGTGATAGGCATAATAAAAATCTATTTCAAGTGGAAGTCCCCCATATTTCCCCTCATACTTTTGAAAGTCATAATTTCATGTTATTTAATCCTCAAAAACTTATTGGAGCACCCAAAGATGAGCTACGAATCACCTTGAGACTCCATCATCAACAGAGCCTTGGTTGATTGAGATGCCATTAGAAGATCCAGTGGAGGATGAATCCAACACTTTGATTTTTGAATTTTGACATTGGATTTTTGGGGCTTTGAAAAATTAAGTAAAAATTTCAAAATGTGAGCTTTTTATATTTAATTAAATAAATAAAAATACAAACCATGTTTTACCCAAAAAAGGGGTATATGATAAGGTTACCTTGAACCATACCCATCTACACAAAAAAATTAATTTTTGTATACATAAACCTTAACTTGATGGAAATTTTTGAGTGCTAATTTATCCTTCCTCGATTGGTAAATAAATTGAAAATAATTTCCTCACACTGATCAATTTCCTGGGTGAGAGTGATGATCCTATCCATGTACTTTCATTACCAAGAATATAAATTATTGGATTATCAGTCAAAAAGTCTGGAATGGAGATGACCCTCATCTCTCATCTGTTGGAAAGAACTGTGAAACCTCCAAAGAGTCTACCTGCCCTTCCATGTTCTAGGTGTGGGCACCGCATTTTTCTTGTTCAAGCCAGCATCATGCCAGTGAAATGAAATCCTGTTTTGAGAAACAAACATCAACAAGACAATTGCAACCTATCTATTGTTAGGTTTCCAGCCAGAGTTTGTCATTTGGTGGAGAAACTCCATTTCTACTCATGTCTTGGCCCTTCCATAAGTGTGAAGTGCGTGAAACATTGAAGTCTTCCTTTTACATTCCTTGTAACATATGCTGGAATGGTTGCAAGTCTCTGGCACCTGCAATCCTCTTGATCTTGAGGGTGTATGTCCTCACGCTGCATCTGAAGCCTTACTCCCCTGCCCACCCAAAACCGCTCCTTGACACCTTCAAATCCTTCTCGCACGTCACCGATTCACAAAAAAGACTGGATTGAATTTGAAGTTCACTGCTGTGAGCTGCTTGGCAGTCTGAGAAAACCCATTTCTCTGTCAAATCCCTGCATTTATTCTCTTCAAATTTCTTCTAAATAACACTGCTCAAGGGAATATCCTTGATATAACAGCCACTTTTATGCTCATGTAACGTCTCTCCTGGATCTATTGCAACAACCGTAGAATTTCGATAGACATTTCGCATATTGTCTCCGTCAAGCACCACAAAAGTATTTTCACAAGATCTCTTCCAATGTTCTGTACACACTGCTACCCCCATTGATGTTCCAAGTATCGGCAAACTGTGGAACACTCACTGTACCCATACCACAATGACAGCAACAGCCACATTGCCAAGCTCTCTGGATCTGGATCTCCATATGTGGAACACAAGGGGCAGCAAAATCCTCAGCCTTCCTCAGAAAGCTTGTCCAGCCGCCGCACAACTGTGGAGCCCTGACTCATCAAACCCTAACCGAAGCACATTGGCACCTTGACGGAAAACAATCAATATCTGCTCCTAATAATGCGCGCTAAAGTATAAACCACACTCCGAAACCCTCAAGTCAAGCAATTGGGTAGCTAAAAAGGCTGAAGCAAGGAGTTTCGAAAGGATGAACTGCTCCCGCTAACATCACTCCAAAGCAGGGTTCAGATCTAGTCTTGAAGAGCTTATCTGCTGAAAGAAAGGTGGAAACCAAAACACAATCCCATTTCACACAAATTTGCAGGTCTTGAAAGACATGAATGGCAAATGAATTCAGGATTGTAAATATCTCAAGAGAAAACTCCAGATTGGGAACCTCAAGCTTTATACCACATTTCAATAATAGCTCATCATACTCAGACCATACATATCCAAAAGAAATCATCATCCTGTCTACATTCCAATGCCATTTCCCAAACACATTAAGAGCCACAAAACTGGATTGCATTTTCTGAAACGCACTCTCAAAACCTCACACAGATGATGAAATCCTGCATTTTTCTGAAAATAACACCCAAAAATCTGGTGCCAAACACTTACATGAGGTCTCCGCCACCGACCAAAGCAGCAGCCTACAAACATTCGTTGGAGTTCACCCTGACAGAATCATGACACAAATCTAACATAGAATTCTCTCAACATAATAAATGTACTGCCATTGCCACGAAAGTATGTGTGAAAAAAGGCTTATATGGTATGAAATCACAAATACCAACAAAACCAGTACTTGGACATCTGCTCTTCTTAATCGAGAACAGAAAAATTTCATATTGAAATTGGACCCTCTTATTACATAACCATCCTCCACAACCAAGCTGCCAATTTCACACCTCCACAGCTCCATGTGTAGTGTCTACAACATCTCCCTAAAATATGAATAGCGCACTTGTAAATACAGATTCGGAGGAGGGATCATGTATACACATGGTTTTTGGGTGTGGTAAACCTCCATTCATAATATCTATGTGTTGCTTGAGAGGCACAATTGCATACTCTTATGTTGGTCAGGGATAAATAATGGCAGCAACAATGGCTTCAATGGAGTACCTCGATAGTATTTACACACTGGCAAAGCATTGCATAGTGAGGAAATAGGTGTTATGAACCTGTGAGGTGTGTGTTGAAGAAAGTTTTTTCTTCCTGGGTGATTATGTGTGAGAGTTCGATGACTGGGTTGCTGCTGCAGAGCAGAAGTTGAAGGTATGTGCTGATCATTGTGACATTCATATGTGAACATATTGTGCTGACATGCTGAAAATCTCTGCAGGTACCTTTGCAGTCCTTTTCATCTTCAACAGTTTCCTTTTCATTCACTGACTTCTTACACTACAGGCTGCAGATGGTGACGTGTTTTTGTTTACTATGGTATTGGGGGTATATGTTTGTGTATAAATCTTATTCATTCAACTGCATGTTTCGCCTTGCATGAAGGACATCAGATATTGTGTCCAGATGTTTCTGACAGAGTCCAAAGATGCAGCACCTTCAGGGAAACTATGGGTGTGCACACTTTGCAATGTGCACACAGGCAACTGGAGTTAAATAATGAACTTCCAGAGACTGGAATGTTCTTGCTGCATCCTTATAGCAGCTCTTTTGGATTCCATGCACCAAGTACACACTCTTTCAACTGAGTCCTCAACGTCTTGAAAAATGCAACTGTGGGTACATGGCTTGTGAAAGCATGTTTCCTGTTGGCAATTCATAGTAATTTCAAAATCAACACAATTTGTAAATACAGTTTCAATGACTTTGTGCGTGTGCATTGTCAGCAGCATGTTCACTGGAGCTTAGATGGTTGCATGCCTCTCCCAGATGGTGTACACAGATCTATGGGACATGGTTCCCATGATGGTTGTGTCATCCTTTTGGATCTTATACACACAAAAAAACTCCCCGATTCCAGGGAAGCTTTTGGTAATCCCAGTTCCCTTTTTCAGAACATACAAATTCTTCCCCAAAACAGTGTTTGTTTGTTTGATGCATTTGTTCCATCCATCCAAGGAATATTCAAGCATGAGTTTCTACACAACAACTGTGAAATTAAAGGATTAATATCAAATCACTCGCTGCTGATCCAGGCTGCTGTACCATCCCTTGACTGTGTCATCTTCCTGGAGAAACTCTCCAGCCATTCTCAGAACCCTTACCTTGGTGCCTGTGATTTCTAGAACCTGTTGTACACACAGAACCAATTCAATGTTTTCACTCCATCAGTCATCAGTGAAGGAAAACTCTGGCTTACATTTAATCTTAACCAAGGTGTTTTTTTGGATTGATTCTCTAAGCAGAATAGTCAAATATGAAGGGTGCAATGCCTCTCAGTTTCATGAATGCCTTTTTCCTCTGAGTAGTGGAGAATGGGTGCAGATACAGGCCTGATGCACAAGAAGATTACACTCAAGGATTGACATACAATTGTTTGCGGAAAGGAAAGTGAACTAGACAGATATCTTAACAAACAAAGAAACTGGGAAAACTAAGAGGAAAAGAAGTGCAAGCTTGCAGCTCTGACAGGGGAAAAGAAAGATGATCAAACCTCAGGTAAAGCATGCAACACTCCACTAGACATCCCCACATCTATTCGCCAAACTCGTCCATCACACATGCTGCAGTACACCATACCCAACTAGTATTATTATCCTTAAGCTCAAATACTCAGCCAAAGAGCTTTTGGGGGAAAAATCGCATTGCCAGTAAATGACTCCAGCTGATCAATGTTACTAAGCTTCAGAGACAGACTGATTCAGACATGACTTTGGAATTCTTCTATCATATCACCTTACTACAATTCCTTCCCCAACAGTTTTCGCAAATAAAGTCCAATGCGATGGAGAGGAGGAGCCTTGCTCGGTATGTGTTACCAGTTTGCACCAACTGTTTGAGGTGTGTGACCCACCACAAGGCCCCGCACGTTTGCTGCCACCAATGCTGCCGCCAATAGTGCACAGGCCTACAGTTCATTGTTCCCAAGTTCAAGTCAATAGCTTCAAAAACTGGGGGGCATTTCCCTAAGACCATATAGGAATAGACATGGAGGTACAGATGGGATTTGAAGCTAGTCTGTCTGAGGCAAAGCATATCAAGAAAAGACAGTGCAGACACAGCAAAGCAAAGGAATTTGAAACAATCCACACAGAAGGATGGATATATATATAGCCAGAGTTGCAAGCGATGAACCTGAATCTTGTCCTCAGGGTTCTCAAAAGTTTCATGGGAGTACAGCCTGCTCCAGACTATGCTATCAAATCCTCTGATAGCAATGAAGGGAATTTTGGTTGGCTGGCCCCAGCGATTGTTTGCGTGCTTCATCCAGTTGCTTACTTCATGGTTAATCCTCTCCAACCCATACTCCACTTCATAAGAAGGAGAAAGCAAATGAGCATGTTTAGTGGCACTGGATATGGTACCCAATTTCACATGCACAGGGAAAATGAACTAGAAATCAAGCTAGATTGATCCTTATACTGACGAATTCCAGACCAAGTTATTTTTACTCTACAGTCCACTTCTCTGATTTCTCTTTCCAAGTGCCTTCACATTGCAGATCTCTTTTGGCTGTCAATTGTAATAAACTCCAAGAGCTGATGCCTCATGTGAATCACACACACACACATATTCAGGTGCTGTCACAGGGACAAAGATCCGGACAGAAGCAAAATGAACTTACCATGGTGAGGCATAATCCCTCCATGTGCAAATAGCCAATCATTCACCTTGAGTGCCACTCCATGACGAGCGAGCTCCTTTGCCAGTGGCCCACCTGACTCAAAGAGCAATGACCTCGCAGCTGCTCCCTTCTGCATCTGTCACAACCCTCCAAACATGACCAACTCCTACTTCTCAATTGTAGCTCCCCCTCGTAACATTGGTCTCTTTCTGCTTGTTGATGGATTTATGTAAGATTGTCTCTCTCACAGGGATGGGTGTTTTCTAGTCATCACCGGTATCTTGTACAGGTGATTGATTACAGCAGAGTACATTTTGGCAGGACTAAAAAATTGCCATGGGATTGTGTTAAAAAACCATAAGACTAGAAAAATGTGCTGAGATTTGCTTTGCATTGTGGTCATATTGGAGGCACATGTAAAGGAAATTGGTCCTGAGAAATTCTCCATTGCACAGGCAATATGAAAGAATGAAGGGAAATTATGAATCACTGCACTGGTGGAATGAATGAGCTCTAGAATACCTGTTGGAAAAAAAACCAGTGGGCAGGGGGTTAGGGGGAAGAAAAAAAATGAGCAGGAAAGAAGAGTGAGTACATTGAAACAGATGAACAAGACAGGAGTACCCTCAGAGGATTGAAGATAGGGAGCCAACCGCCAAAGCTGAATCTTTGATCAGCCTTGCGTTCTTGTGACGTTGTATACCACTCACCAAATGCTGCCTCCCAGTTTCCACCATGATCCTCCTCACAGCAATCCACAAATGCCTCTGCTTCTTTGAACCCACCTGGTGTAACATGGCGGAAATCACCAGCCACATTCATGGTTTCATGGTTCCCATGGATCTGCACCAACCCACCCAACAAGTCAATGCAGATACATACAACAATACAAAAGCTTCCATCAGCCTCATTGGATTGGCAATGCAATTCTCATTGTTTCATTTCTTCCTCTATGATCTTGCAAAGGGGTGGAACTACTAGTACACCTAGGTCTTGTAGACTCCACAAGCTTCGTTTTCTGCAATGCAATGCAATTTTATCAAACAAAGAATGATCTTCCTGGATGAAGGTGTGGGTTTAGGGTTTAAACAGTTGGTGGTGGCAATATTGTGCAACATGCGTCGTACAGTAAAAAACAATACAGAGACTGAAAAACAAAACCTGAAAGACAGCCCCACCCTTGCTGTGTGCTTGCTTACTCAAGCATGCAAGCAGTGATAAGATGGCAATCTCATCATCTCCTCGATCAAGTACATCACCTACTTGCACCAGCACCTGCACACCAAGCGCCAACAATAAAGGGGGTTTTGTTTCCAAAACTGCTGGAGAAACGAAGAACATTTGTGTGATGGGTCTGCCAATCAGAAGCTAAACCCTAAACCCTAACTCAGATTAATTATTTCAGAGAAGAAGAAAGCAGCAAACAGATGGTTGGTGAATCTCTCAGAAACAACACAACATTAATGTTGTCTTTGTATCTCTCTCTCTTTCTATACAGCTTTGCTTTGTTGCAATTGGGGCGGGGGAACAAAACTGGGGGGTGTGTGTTACCGTGGTGCCTCCAGTCCAGCGATGGAGTCCATCGTTGCTCAAAACTCCTGCCAGTTGTAGAGCCCAAAGGGTTCTCTCCAGATCCCCGTGTAAATCACCAACTGAATTCCCAATCCCCCCAACCATCAAATCTTACAACAGCGCGAGAGAAAGGAGCAGGAAAAGACGAAGAAAAACAAAGAAGAAAAGAAGATGTGTGTCTGTTTGTGTGTGGGTTTTTTTCTCACTGGCAACGATTCTTCTGTTGGGAGCCGAGACAACGGTGGGTGGTTCTTCTTCTCCATTCTCGTACAAGATGGGCTTTTCTCCATCAAACGCAAAAGTGCTCACGATGCCACCACCACCACCAACTTGTTCTCGCCCACTCTTCTTGCCTACCATCTGAACCCTAAGCTGCTGCTGCTGAACTCCATCCCAACGACTGCAAGAAGAAGAAGAAGAAGAAGAAGAAGGAGAACAAGGGGAAGCTGCAGGACGAGAACCAAGAGCAGGTAGTGTTGTTATGCGGAAGCAGCTGCTACTACGGGTCAGTGATGAAGCTCTTGGATGCACTGCAGCAGTTGCAGCAGTTGCAGCAGTTGCAGCAGCCATGTCCATAGCCAAATTCTCACCACAACTTTGTTTTGCTTGGAATTTGCTGCTACTGCTGCTGCTGCTGCTGCTGTTGAAACTGGAATTGCGACTAGAATTTGTGACTTCAATTGTGACTGGACTTTGTGACTTGGAATTTGTGACTGGAATTGGCAAGAGAGTACTTCTTATCGTTGTTACTGGTGTTGTTTCCAGGAGGATTCAAGCTTGACTATGGTGCTGTTTTGTGGATTCCAACACAGGTGCATGCAAAATTCCATTTTTGAATACAAAAGAAACATTAACTCATTGCGAAAGCAAATTCAATAAAACGCCACCCAAGTTCAATAATCAAGAGAACTAACAAACAAACAACAAAGAAGAAGAAGAAAACTACTATTCAAAACTCTTCAAAAGCTCACCAAACCCAGATGCAACCAACAACAACAAAGCAAAAAGATTAGAAAAAACACTCTTCAAACACAAAGCTCACCCATGTTACCCAATTTGCCAACAACAACAACAACAACAAAATTCTTCGTGCTGCTGCTGTTGTTTGTGGGTATTAATTAAATTGCATATCCTCCTGATTTTTCCATTTTGCTTCAGGTTTGTGTGATTTTTCTTTTGAATTCTGTTATGGACCACAAGTTTTGTGGAGACTGACTGGATTGGGCTCCCTAGTTGGGTACCTTTCCTTGTAGGTTAGGGAGGTATATTATGGAACAAAACTTTGTCTTCTAACCTGGAACCCCTTCTTGCTTGGTTTTTTCCAGTGTTGTTGTATGTTATCCTTTGTGAAAATTGCATAACAATAAGGACTGAGAAGGTGGGCTGTTCTGGGAATGAGGGTGTGAAGCACAAGCCAAGCATGGGATTCCCAGTCCAATGAATTCTCAGAACTGCCCCCCTTCAAGGTCTTATCTATTGGCAGGGCCAGCGTGTTTCTGCTTCCTTGTTTCAGAAGTAGGGGAGAAAATGAGAAACCTTCCACTTAAGGTGCCTCGTTTGTAGTATTTTTTTATTTTGACAAATACTTTCAAAAAGAGAAATTAAAATTTTGATAAAGAAGTGTTTATAGAGGTTTTTAGTTGTCAGAAGTGAGGAAGAAAAAACCAATTTTTGCCAGATTTGTATACCATTTAGTTTTCATTGTGTAGCCAAACATACAGAAGGATGATTCAAGATATTTTGTTTTTGGTTATAGCCAGATTTGGCTAAATCTCCCTTGAGATGATTGCCACTTTTTCTACATCTTCCAACAGATGGTCATCACTTTCCCTACAACAAGAATTCATAAAAGAGCACAGCTTGTTTGTTGCATTAGGAATATTGAAGTAACTTTAATAGTCCATTATATTTAGTCTGTAGTCCAAATGTTGGATGAAATCAACCCCACTTAATAGCCAAAATGAATTATTAGGTTCAATAAAAACACACAAACATCATGTGTGTTTTAACATTAGAAAATTATATGATTGCCTATTACTAATTTGTTGACAATAACAATTGGCTTAAGTGTGATACTTATATGCTCCCTAATTGCATGTTGTCCTAAATTTATTGTGTATGAGTGGGGGAGATGTTGTTATTTAACACTAAACTTGGATGTGCCATTTATGGATATGCTCCAAGTACTTTGAACCATTGGAATTACTCTTAACTAGTGTAAGATGCCCTCCACATACACTTAACAAAATTCTATCAATCTCATTATGAGTTGTTTTGCACATTGAGTGGAGTGGAGAGGAGAAGAGAGGACTGGAATGGAACGTACTCCATTCATTAATATTGTTTTGCGAAGTGCTAAAAATCTTGTGAAGTTGTTGGCAATTTTGTTGTTGTTGGGTTTTGGATTGGGTTTGTTTCATCAAATTTTAAGGGTAATCTCTTTGATGGATCTCTTGTCATTGTGATGAGAGAGAAAATGTGTATCATAGAGAAAAAATTAAGAAATAAAATGCCACTGTTTTGAGCTCTATCATGCCCTCGGGGTTGCATTTTACTGCAATCAGGCCCACCCTTGGCTCCATCTTGCAGGGGCCTTATTCCAGTAAAACCACCATAAAGATTTTTATAATACACTAAACTCACCCAACTCCTGTTCATTTATAGAATACTAATTTAATCATTTTAACACCCAAATTTCAATGTATTTTGTCTCTTCCTCTGGAAATTACAACAATCAAAACATAGGTACCATAGCTATGCTCATCATTGAACACAGGTTGATCATTGTACACTTTTCAAAAAAAATCTCATTCCTTAACCAAATTGAACATTTTTTTGTGTCATTAGACACTCAAACTGGAGGGCTACAAATGTTCTTTGAGCGTGAGAAGTAAAGGAGCAACAAAGAAAACACAGGAAGAGGATGAGTGATAATTGGCTTTTAAAATTTTGGAAAATGACTCTAGACTCCCCTCTAGTGCCAGCCCCATATTTTCCTGATTTTTAAACGGTTTTGAGTGATTTAAAACCTGATGGATGTGTCAACTAGGGATTTTCAAAACTTATTTGTATTCCAAAGGCAATCAAGCGATAATCAAAGATTTTAAGCTCAAAGTCCTAATCTGTTTTAAATCACCCATCACCACTGAACCCCCTTAAATCAAACACCCCATATCTTTTCCCCCATTCCTTTACCAAATTGAGCAAGTTTTCGGGCATTGTAAGGGCTAGTTGGAAGGCTACAAATGTTCTTTGAGCTTCAGAAGCAGAGGAACAATGTGTGAGGATTGAACCTCCTTTGAGTTCTTAAGTGTTGTTCCAACTCTGGCCTAGCTACCCTATTGCCATTTGAGTGGGGACTTAAATGATTGCTGCACTCATCCGATCAACCCATTTTGTTTCTGTTTGGTCTGAAGGCTACCCTTAAATCCATAATACCTGAAATCGGGAGCCTTACCCTTCACAAATAGGGCCCAGGGTTGGCCACATTAAGGGGCCTAGGAGAAGGCAATAGCCTAGTTCAGTCCCCTCTTTCGGAAATGTCCCCCTCTTGCAGGTCATCATAAGGCACAAGGCAAAGGCGATGAACCTAAACACCTGTAGAATTTTAGGTGTTGGAGCAAGAGGGTTCTTATGCCTATTCCTTAAGAGTGGGAGGGATCTTATGCCTATCTCTATAAGTCAACTTAAGATCCCTCCAACTATTAAGTAATATGTGTAATATCCTTCATCTTTCATAGGTGGGATATTCACAAATTTAAGGTGAATATGTAGTGTAGTTGGAGGGCACCAATGTAAAGATTGGGGATAATTTTAATGCCTCCGATTTTGTTTGAGAAGGAGAGAACACCGTGCAAGTGTTTTTTAGGAACCTTACACATAAGTTGCCTCCTTCGTTGCAGCAGAAATATTTATCCCAGGGAAGGTGCCTTCCACATACACAAGAAAAAAATTTCACCAGTTCTTTATGATTGCAAAACCCCCCCCAGCCACGGGCCTGAGGAGTGCATGTAATGCCATAGGCAGCACTCAAAACTACTTAAGCACATTTGTGCCCCCACAAGTTGAAAGACCCCAGTGATGCTTTTGGAGAATTATTATACTAGAGAATTATGTGATTACCTACTAATTGTGTTTTTGGTTATGTATATTTGTAAATCTGCACAATTAATAAATCCCATTTTTCTTTGAGAGGGAAAGAAAGGAAACCAGCAACCCCAACCCAACCCGGCCACTGTTTAGAATATCATAGCTTTGTAGGAGAGTCCTTTATTCACATAACTGTTCCAAGGCGACCTACTCATTACATGATTGCAGCTGTGATTTCTTTTGTGGTGAATTTTTGCCACTTTGTGAAAACTATGCGGCACCACCTCAGCATATAAAACACCTGAGAAAATCAGTGGTTAAAGTATAGGGTAGACCGGCCGGTGACCGGACACTTAAGGATTCAAACTCCAGGAATTTAGTAACCGGTCATTTTTTGCTCATGGATTTCAAATAGATTTGTTGGCCCTTGAGCCAAAGCATTGGTAGACCTTTACAAAAGTTGATTTTGCATTAGAATGTGAAAGTTATGAACCCGCAAAGTTAGGGGTGTCTTGTTTTTTTGAAAAAACTTGGATAGAACATATACAGCCCTTATTGTCATGCATTTTAGGCCTTATGAACAAGCACTTAAAAATTTATGAATAGACATTTTACCTCCTATAAACAAGAGAATATATTTTTAATGAAATCTGAACTATTTTTAATTACCATTCATATTTTTCAAAATTTTTAATAAAGCCAAATATATCTAGCACAAGCCACACAATCATGGGGCCCTAAGGGTTTTGAAATAGACAGATTTTTTAACAATAGCCTAGTACCCTATAATTGATGATATGGATGAAGTCACATGGGCCAATCTGCCCTTCTCGCCCTAGATGTGAGAGAACAATGTTGTGATGACGGTTGTCACATTCTCCCTCTTATATCTCTTAGAGTTCTTTTTTTCCTCCTTCTTGTCATTGTTGCTACAAGAAGGTGTGCGCCATCGCAACAAAAGGGTTTTATAACTCTTAGTGTGCCATCGCAACCCTAGTTCTCACAACTCCTTGGCTTTGGAGCTCTAACATCTATAACCCAATGTCCACTTGCAAATGGGCCAACTCTAATTTTTGCAACTATTTCCATTCCAATTCTAGCTAACAAAGTTGTAGTTTCTTCACTAACAATTCCACTAACACTTGTCCTTTCTTCACTTTGACTAGTGGAGATTATGTTGTAATTCCCTTGTGTGGAGCATTAAGGAAGTGTATAACATTTTTGGACGGATCAATCACTTATCAACTACAATATCGATTTTTACAAACTTTTGTTGTATCAAAGAAGGAAGAACTTGAAGGTGAAAAAAATGGGAACTTGAAGGTCAAGGATCATCACCACATTCAAAGTAGTAATGGGCAACAGAAAGCCCAAACAACAACAAAGGAAGAAGAAAGGTCTTTTATTTTCAAAAACCTAAAAGTTGATTCTATATCCAAATAGTCAAAGCATTGTGTTGCACCATCATGTTGAAACACCATTGTGTGAGAATGCCTTTGCATTGGAACTCTTAACACCATCATGTTGGAGCGCCATTACGTTGCAACCCCCAACACCATTGCATTGGAATGCCATCCCACTGCACCATTGTGTTGGAGTGCCACCACACTAAAACCCCCAATGCCATCACACTAGAACCCCTTATGTCATCACATTTGTTTAATTTTTTTTCATTTCTTTCCATTTGCTTCTTCATTTGTTTCCCTAGAGGTGAATGTAGGCAAGTTAAAAATCTATTATTGTCATTGCAATGTTTGTTGTTCTTTGTTGTATTAGGGTGGCAAGATGACGCAATTGCAACCTACTAATGTGGGCTTTCATAAAAGTAGCTGCAATGTCCTACTTTTGGGGAACTTGTTGTAACATTTTGCTTATCTTGATTCCTACGAGCTTTTTTCCATGCAAATTAATTATCATATCTGTGGTTGCACTCCTTTGTTATCACCTTGATGTAATCAACCTCTGAGTTTATTTTGTTCTTTAGTAATACACTAAGGCTTTTAGGTTTTTGCTCACTGTTATTGTTTCCCATATCCTAATGCTATGTAATATGTTTTCACGATTTCTTGAACTATAGTAGTTCTCTACCAATTTTTTAATGTTGCCCACCACACTAGTTCGTTATAGACCTAGGCTAGATTCAACCAAAATAACTACTATCATTACTATTGTCTTAATAAACTTGTCTATTGCATTCATTCCATTGGATTACTAGTTGTTTCTTTCAAAAGTTGCATGATTAGAAATATATAAATCTATACATGTTTTCCATATTATCAAACCTTTTGGTTTTTCTTTTTCTTGTTTAATTTACACATTTCAGCAACTAGTTCCTCCTCTTTAGTAACAATTGTTAATTCTTCAACTAGAACTAATGAAACATTAAACCTTTTTGTTTAATACACTTATCTATCATTATAGTTCGCCACAAACCCTAAATCCTTTTTGCCATTAGAACCCACCTTAAACCCTTACTTTTCATTATTGAATGGAAGGTTGTAACTTGGTTGGGACATGTCCAACAAGTTGCATTTTTCTCCTTCTTTGTTTTCTTGTTGTTATTTGTTGTTGAGATGTCACTTCTAAGCCAAATCCCTTATACCCAAAGGATGGACCCTAAACCTTGCCTTGAAATTGTTGTGGAATTTTTCACCAACAATCCTAACTACTGCTACAAACCATGCATTGTTGAATCAATCTTTGTCTTCATTCTCAACATTCTTTTGAGTTATTTTTTCCATTGGGATAGGTGTATCTTCAACATGTCTTGATCTTTTTTCCTTTCTTTCTTTTGCTTTCTATTCTTTGATTTTATTAACAACTTTTTTCTCCAATGCCTTTTGTTTCAACATTGCCATGTATTAGTATGATTTGCCACATGTGAACAAAAATAATTCACTAATGGCTCTTTGTCATGTCTTCTCCTTATTAGCAATCTTGGTAGGGATAGTAGGTCACCCAATTTTGCAACTCCTCGAGTCTAGCTTGGAATAATTAAAACATCTAATTCAGGGTTACAATTGTCCAAGTTCACCACTAATTCATCTTGTTGATTATTTGTTGGGGTGGTAGGACTTTGTGGCATTTCCACATAGAAAAAAATATCAAGTTCAGAGGCATTTGTTGATATGGTAGGAGCAAGGTTAGATATTGTTTGAAAAATACTTGTAATGTTCAACAAATCAATGGCAACTTTAACATGTCTCCACTATTGCTAAAGTTTGTTGTATTTGATTGGTATGCATTTTCTGTTCCTTCCTCTTTTATTATAGTGAACACCTCACTTGAAGCAGACTTTCGAACCATAATTACAAGATTAATGGTCAAATCTTGCAAACCATGAACCTTGATTTTATTGTTTTTTTTTCCAAAAATTACAACAAAACCTTGTCCACCCATTCAACTAGTGTGACCTTGTCAGGTTCAATATAATTATTGCTTGCCATTGTTAATTCCCTCTTTTTTGAAAACATTCTTACATGGCTTGAAACAATTGACATCCAATGGCTACAACACATGTGACATATGTGAAAGTAAGGTCACCATGTCCAATCCAAATTTTGTTGCTTGTTTAAGTGCTTGTATAATGACATGTGACCCATGCCCATCGAGGATCAAAAGATGTATGTTCTCTTGAGAAACCTTCTTTGGAACAAATCAACAAAAAAAAGTAATCCGTTGCTTGAAAAAGTAAGCTATCATCCAAGTTTTTTCTTTTGCATTGCCATGTATGTTCTTAGTTTACATAACTTTATGTAGTCTTCTTGCATCCTTGAACCCCTGAAAACGTAGAAAGCAATAAGGGTTACATATGTTGCATTAACAACACAATTTATAGTAAGCCATTCTCGTGATTTAGGTATAGTGTTGTAAACATCTCTTGAACCTCTCCTCACCAAAACTCTAGCACTAGATTGTTGCCTTGCTTGAACACCTATTTCATATGAATTCTAAATGTGATTTGATTGGTATTTCTGTTGTGTGTACAAGTTTTCCAAGTTGCAATAAAAGGTATGGCATGTTTGATTAGTTAAGCTTCTCACACTAAAAACTTCCAACCTTTTAGCAAGACATATGTTGAATTCTATATGCCTTTTTTAGAACGAAAACCGTTAAGTATCTCCTAGAACACCATTTCGAAATGGGTTTGGTTTGGTTTGGGTAATTTTAGCAACCTTCATTTTTAATTGTTAAAGGTGACATATAATCTAGCCTTTTGCATGTTAAGGATCCAAGTAACCATTGTTTTGTCCTCTTGTTGTTTTGTT
The DNA here is from genome assembly GCA_963921925.1 of Sphagnum tenellum. NCBI lineage: Eukaryota > Viridiplantae > Streptophyta > Sphagnopsida > Sphagnales > Sphagnaceae > Sphagnum > Sphagnum tenellum. The sequence continues at coordinate 17,285,694 of OY998142.1, read as the reverse complement.
AGCACACCTTAGGGCCCAATTTCCTACATCTAGTCTTACCATTCATGTCATCTAGAAGTGAATTCAATGGTATGTTCCAATATTTTGTAACTTTTCGTAGATATGTATGTCTCCTTTCCACAACATCCATGGCATCTTCTAATTGTGAGTTTGTCCATTTGCCCTGCTTTGAAATATTAGCGTGTTTATTAACTTTGCCTCCACCTTGTATTGTATTTGTGGCAAGATGGCATTATTGTTGCATTACATTAATGGTTGGTATTGTTTGTTGACCTTGCTGTGTTGTTGGGGTGGCAAGTTGGAAATATTGATTTTCTTAGTCTTCACAATTGGTACCTAAAACTTTGTTACATCACTTCCTTGGCACATTAAAATGTGCTAGAGTGTAATTTATTAATGGTGCACCCTTAGTACATTGTTGCAAGGCCTTTCGTCACATTGGTAAACTCATTTTAGCCCTACCCTTTCTCTTAGTCTCCAAGTACTTGGTGGCATCCATCCAAGTCCTACAAAAGGTACAAGCCTATGTTTTCTATATGAAGACCAAGATTCCAAAAAGTATGTTAAATATGGATAGTGCTCAATGGCATAACTTTCCACCTCCTCATAAGAAATAACTAGCTCATAAAATGCAACAAAGACTTTCCGGTCTAATGTCACATCGGTTGTGGATGTGCAAGCAATGGGAATATATTTCAAGCTATGTTATGCTGGAAGAATAAGAAATTTGTGACCAATGGCATTATTAAAATGAAATAAGTCTTTTAGGAGTGATGAATGTTGAACCCAACAATAATATTTAGTTTGAATACTTGTTTGTGTATTCTTGCGCTAGCTTTGGTATGTCATTCAATTCTACCTTTTTCTGGACTACTTCATCCTCTTCACCTTGTTCTAATTTGACTGCAAATGTTGGAATCACTAATTCTAACTTTTTAAAAATTTCACTTGTTGGAATAATTGTTTCTACCTCCTCTTCTCTCTTCAATTCTACCTCCTCAATCTTAGATGTAACCAACTCATAATTTAATCCCTTATTAATCCCATTTAATAATCTATGTAAAAAACTTTCAAAGTTTTTAAATTAACTTCTTGCTTCTTGCGACATACTTAGTTCAAAACTACAACTTGTATTCTAGGAGTGTAAAGTCATATGAAATATGTTCTTGCCTTGTTGGTTGCTTGTTTTTGATTGGAAACCATTATAGGAATGTAAAGCCATATGAAATATGTTCTTGCCTTGTTGGTTGCTTGTTTTTGATGGGAATCCATTATAGGAATTGTGGAGGGAAAACCTTTAATGGACTTACTTGGTTGTTGATCCAATGGCATCCAATGTTTGAGCTATATTAATTTTGTGTGGGGTCTCTTTCTTGTTTATTGTTCACCCAAGGATTAATTCCTTAACACTTCTCAATTTTTGTGTGCATATAGCCTTCAATTAATAGTCACCTCATTGTTTTTTAATGTTACCTTGGATGCCTATTACCAAACACAAAATTGCACATAAGTAACCAACCATGTGTGTGATCCCAATGCTCACATTTTGAAGTTGGCATTTCTACCCCTTATTCCCAAATTGTAAATTATATATTTTAAAACAATAGAATTTTGGCCGAACATTCAGTCATGGATGTCCATTTGGACAGAAATCAACTTAAACTGGAACAAACGCCAGCCCTAAAACACACTAAATAAATGTTCAATCATAGGCAGCCAATCTGTGATGGGCTGGTTTACCCTATAGGGTAAGAGCATCTCCACCCCCATACAGGCAAACACCCCTTTTCATTGAATCTTGCAGCAGGATAGTGCAAATCGTGCTGCTCTCCAGTATTAATGGTCCATTTTGCAGTGGTCATTTTAACCCCTTTCAAAGCTTTTCCCTACTATGAATTTGGATACTCACTATTACTCGTCCAGATGTAAGGACATAACCGATGTTTGAGTGGTCCCTTTTATGACATTTGTGAGTGGGGGACACTGATCATCAAATGGTATTCTATTCTAAAATAAAGGATTTGTCTACGACTTTGGGGTGGAGATGCTCTAACTCATCCTTTTGCAGGACTTCACAACCTAACCAACCTCATCGCAAGGGGCCCAAACTGATGACAACCCTGACAATTGCCACCATTGTCAGGTCTGGAAGTCCCCCAAGGCAAAATGCGAGGTGGTTGCCCACATTCTGGTTACCTCCTTGTCCAAGGGCCTTACACAGTCCAAAGCAATTACCTGCCCCTGACTGATTTGTTCAGACCAACAATTTAGAATGAAATGAAATGTTCCTCCTTAAAAAGGTAAGATCCCTCCATTGTAGTCAAGTGAATCTTACCTTCATAAGGTGTGCTCCAAAGACACTCTGAAATTCTTGGCAGTGCTCTAGGATGGGTGTATAAAGTTCTCTATACAAAACCATGATGTTATTTAACCACAACAACAATATTTTAATTACTAGATGGGTGGGTGTTGTGATGTAATTTGTCAAGATTGTAAAACACTAATTCCATCATATACCTATGTTCACTACAGCAAACACAAATTAACATTATTGTGTGTGAGACTTGTTTTGAAAACTATGATGTGATGGTAAGAATAACAAACCTTGCTTTCAAAAATTGTGAGTGTTTTTTGAATATTCCTTGAATGCAGGAGATGACAAACTTAGGCTTTGGCAAGATTAGAATAGAATAGAATAGAATAGATAGCATACTAATAGTCAGCAGGAGTTTTTTCAAAAGAAAGAAAAACTCCAAGCCCACAAAGGTTTTTGGCATTGTTGCAGGGCTTTCTGTTGATGATCAATCAATCAGAACGTTTAGAAGCAGCAGGAGAGGAGAGGAGAGGCAACAATGAATGAGCCTGGTTGTAGATAGAATAGGTAGATAGATAGATAGATTAGATCGAAGGTTGTGATTTTTCTTAGTAGTGAGGTTTTTCTCATGTTGAGGAGGAGATTTTGTTGTCTTTCTCCCAAACATTTCAATCCTACACTCATCATCATCAGCACCGGCACTGGCACCGGCACCCCTACATCCTTCAAGGTCTTACCAGCAGCATTGAAATCATTCAATCATCCAATCATCATCAGCAGTAATGCCTGCTAGCATTTTTACATTCTTCAAGGTCTTCTTAAGAGCATTGGAATCAATTGAATCGTCAGCATCATCATCATCATCAGTAGCATTTTTACATTCTTCAAGGTTTGTTTTTACTAGCAGCATTCTTTTGATATTTTTTTTTCTTGTACTCATGGATTAGTTTTTGCAGGCAGTCAGTTCTGTTGCTGTCTTGGAATTTGATTGATTGATTGATTGTGTCAGTGGAAATGGTTACTTCAAAAATCAATGCTGAAATATCAACATGGGTACTTCTGATGATATGTTTGTTTGTTAGGGACCCAGACAGTTGAGAGCTTGCTTGAGCAAAGAAGACTAAGCAGCAGCAACTACAGCAGATGATTCGGTCCTAAACCCTTAGTCAAGCATATATATGTATATCAGTGTCTCTGAAAGATTTTCAAATCACTGAAGAAAAGCCCAGAGAAGGCAAAGAAGGAGGTGAAGGATTTTCAGCTCACTTTCCATGTGACAAGGGTGTGGGTCTGTTGCATTCTTTCTTGTGACCCCCCTGCTGCTGCTGCTTATTCAGATAGGGCAACAACCCTTGGAAATTGCATCATTGGAAACATGAGATTGTTCTGATGGAAAGGGTAACTTTTTTTTTTAACTTCTGCATTTAGGAATGCTGCTGCAGAACTCTGAAAAGATGCAATTTTTTTTCCCCCTGGTGTTTGCCAGGTGCCATTACAACATCAGGAGAAGCTGGTGATATCTGTGGTATCTTTGGAGAGACAGTGAGAGCAGTGGTGAAGACTGGCACTTGTCAATGGCAGGAGGCTGTTTGTATCAAATCCACCCATTTGCAATTGAATCACAAGACGAATGAATATGAAGAAAAATGCTACCAGTTCATTGTTTCTTCAGTAGTAATATACACTCCCTTATCTGTTGTTTCTTCTGAACCTCAAAACAAAAAAAATCTGGACCTCAAGAAGGCTCTTGAGCAGCAGCAATGTGGAGAAACTGAAAGAAGTAACTCCTTTGATCATGCAGAATAGCCCATTGGGAACTACTTGCAGAGAAACAACAGATAGCTGAGGAGCTGCAGGCAAATACTTTGCCCCAGCTGCTGCAACAGAGGAGGTCTAGAACTTTGTCTCTCTTTGTTGACATTCTTGGGTTCAGGGTTTAGGGTTTCTTCTTCCCTTGTGATCATCCCTTGATGGGTCTTCATCTTGAACATGAACCTCCTCAACTTTACAAACTGGTGTCTTGACTGATGATGCAGGCAAGTTGAAATGGAGAAGGAAAGTGGTGATGATCATGCAGGTGACGCTGCACTCAAAGAATTGCAATCCAGATGGTGATCTGACAAAGTCAAGCATGTAAAACAATCCTAGTGGGAACCATGAGCTAGCCAAGGAGATGGTGAATGCTGTGTTAGTCTAACAATTGACAGTCATGTTGACAGGGCTCGAGAAAGAGCTCCAGGATGCTGAAGATGAACTCTCCTCTGCAGGTACCCAAAATAGAGACTTATGTCAGTCTTGAGTCTGCAACTTCTTCACATTTTTGTTGTCTGCAACACCGGATCCAAGTCTGCTGGGGTGTAACTAACCCAGTCATTGGATTTGAAGCCTGTTGTGGCTCAGTAATTCCAGTACCTTAAGTAGTCTATCTGTGCTGAGAGTTTGTGTTGTTGGCTGTGCTGATCAAGGTTCCGCATTGAGGAATTGGAGAAAGAAAAGATGCTGCTCAGCAGCTCATGTAAGACCATGGAGTCAGAGACCTGGGAAAAGAAGTTGACTCAAAGTGAGAAGAGCACTGGTATAGAGAAGATCTCAGCTACTGAACATGAGACACATCAGATAACTAAGGAAAAAAAGATTGTGTTAACCCAAAGTGGGGAATCTGGAACTGGGTAATGGAGCGTGAAGCTGCAGAGGCTGCATTAGAGGCTAAGCAGATGGATTTTGTGAAAGAAAAGTTGTCAATGGTGGGTTGCATGTCAGACTTTGAAATGCAGCTGAAGAAGAACATGGTGGAGGAGCAGTGGGAATTGCAGCAGCAGCAGCAGGAAGCAACCTGGGTGGTTGAGAATCGAGTGTCATCTCTTAGACTTTCTGAGAAGAAACAAATTCAAGCAGCTATCTTGGAGGATGAATTCAGCAACACAGGAAGATAATAAAGAGCCTGGAGGCTGAGTTGGGGGCAGTCTTGGAGCAGTTGGATGTTTACAAGCTCGTGCTACTGTGCTTGGAAGAGAGAGTGGGACAGCTAACAGGTGAGGTTGCTGTTCATGTGAAAGAAAAACAAGAGCTACAAACACATGCCATGACAATCAAGAACTTATGGAGAACAATGGAGCAAGTCAAGCAGCTCGGAGGCAAGGTTTCCAGCCATGTGGAATCCAAACAAGGGATACAGAAACATGTTCAGGAGTTGGAGGAGCACTTGCAGGGGGTAGTAGTGCAGGTTCTCATTTTGAGATAGCGCATAGACAAAAGGACACTCAATGCAACTCGAGCATCACGTTCGAGAGTCTTTTCAACAAACATGAAATAGAAGCTGTTACCATGAGACCGAAATTGGATTCAAGTACACTTGGATGCAAAGTTGAAATGGATATGCAAGATTCATACCTCGTTCTTATTTGGTTCATATTATGCTCAAACTTGATCCCTAGATATTGGACTGTCGAGTTTGTTATTGTGTCACACTCTTCGATTTCAGATCATCAACCGGTAGTCATGAAAACCGCATGGTTACTGGAAGGAAGGCCTCTCCATGTTTCAGGCTTATGTGCTTCGCTTGTGGACAAGACGTTGTCAAGAAAGGTATACCGTGTGTTTCCCAGGGATCAAAATAGCTGAAAATCCAACTGTTATCAGAAGCTTCGCATACAAAGTAGATGGACCTGTCGCATCCGTTTTCATCCACTAGGGTTTCATCCCTGCTGGGAAGTTCTGAGATTAGGTTTGCATCCTTTTTTTTTGCATCGAATTAGGGTTTCGTTCGTGGCAGTATTTTCCTGAGCGTTCTCTCCAATGCTGGTCTGGAGAAGTGCTGTGGTAGATTTAAAAACATCATGACGGGAAAACAAGGATCGCAGATCTGTTTGACACAGTCTTGGGGGCGGATCATGTCGTTTGTGTCCTTGATGCCTGGAAAATCAGATGACCTTTTGAAGGTTCTAAGGGCGAAGTGTGATGTTGTGTGTTGTTAATCTGTGTGACTGGGAGTTGCAGGTTTCCTTGACATCCC